>DWDX01005643.1:0-10345 GCA_018245675.1 Agara michaeli | reverse complement strand
TCTAAAGTGTGCAGGTTTCCTCACGATGTTTTCCTTCACCGTTACAGCAAGTGATATTTAAATGTTACTTATAAAACTTTATAAGTTGGTGAATATTCGTCAGTAATAGGACTGCAGGAATGGGACTGTTAATAATATTAGTCCAGTTAGTGTTTGTTAGTGTAAGTGCAGTTAGTTTTCGTTAGTGTCTGCCCTATCAGAGCTCCGTCACGGATGCGTCACTACTCTTGAGGGTAGAGATGGTCGCCTCTGGTATACAAGTGGACCGGTATACACGATACACGTGGATACACGATGATTGCGCCTTGTACAATTTCATCATTACTTAACCAAAACATTGCAAAGAGATGTATCATTTCATAAATAATGCACAAAATGTTTTTATACCTATATAACATTACTGGTGGCTGATATGGTATCTAAACTAATATTACAAAGGGAAAGATTTGATTGTTTGTTTGCATTGAATAGGCTCTGAAACTACTGGACCGATTTGAAAAAATATTTCACCATAGAATCCTATACATTATACTTGACTAGCTTTTGCCCGCGACTTCGTCCCGCCCCGCCTCCGCAATTCCCTTTGGAGGTAGAATTTCGTAAAATGTGTCTTTAGATCACCTCGACGTATCTCTACATATATTATTATACGTATAAACCTTCCCCATGAATCACTCTATCTATTAAAAAAAACCGCATCAAAATCCGTTGCGTAGTTTTAAAGATCTATGCATACATAGGGACAGGCAGCGGAAAGCGACTGTGTTTTATACTATGTAGTGATGAACATAGGCGTTAGTATATTTTGAAAAAAGATCTAGATAAAAACTTCGATAATATAACTCAACGTGTTAATAAAACAAAAAAAGTCGTTATATCGCGTACACTGCGGATTTTGACAATAGAGCAAAGTGATGTACTACCGTGCGAAGCCGGGGCGGTCCGCTAGTGTTAGATAATAATACAACAGGTGTTGAAACATACATATCTGCATGTTTTATCAAAGACGTATCGCAGATTTCACGTGTAAATAATTCCTTTCACTCGTGGATTAATAACAAATTATTTTATCAATTACGTGCTTCCGACATTGCGTTGTGCAATACTAGGTGGTACGATTTCATTTAAGTATTGTTGTGTATCGTACAATGTGGTGAGGTGACATGATTATTCTATTCGCTTGATTTCAAAACGAAACACGTCCTTTCGAAAAGCTCGCGAGCCAGTTAGCATAGTAAAAATGAGTATGCTCATTCGGTATACATACAGATGTTAGAAATAAGCATGCTTTTTTCAAGCATGAAGTTCGTACGCACACTATTATTTAGCATACAATAATAGCATGGTTTTGTGCTACAAACAAACATGTGTAGACCTTATGTGACTTTTCTGCGTATTAATTATCAATATACAAAATGCCACTTTGATCTTCTTCGTTGGGATGCGCACAAAGAATCAACCAACAAATATTCTTAAGCGTTTAGAATGATAATAGATATTGTAGCAATGATTGCATTAATGATTTCAATAAACCATTACACATGTTATAAACGTGAAAATCACACCATCGTAATTTTTACTTATGTGATTACGCTCTCTCATACTGTTATCACTCTGATAATTGTATATCGGTCTGTTTAATTGATAAAAATGAAACTGAAATAGGACAAGGGTGACAAGTTACTAAAACACAATAATTTTAATTGATGAAATTCAGTAATCAGACAATTAAGAAATTTCCAAACAATACATGTCCATAATTAGGAACTGAACGACTTGGCGTAAATTCGAAATTTTGAATATCGAATTAATTATTCGCTTGTAACAACTTAACACAACTTGTCACTATTAACCGAAGTTATTAATTACCCTACCTCTGCCTACCCCTTAGGGAATTACAGGCGTGATGTTACTTTTTTTTTTATTAACCATCTTCGTAAAATTATGCTAAATACAATTTTTATTTATTATTCTGTGAGTTTTCGGTATATAATCGGTGTTACTATTTCAAATAATTTAATCGTAAATGAAGTTTATAAATAAATAACGACTCTTACTGTTCTAATACAAAACCAAAAATGGAATCTATAAAAGACTTTAGGAAACCAGGTATTTTTTTTTTAAATATTCAGCATCTAATTTTATCGGATATGTGATTAATAAATGTAACAAATGGCTCCTATGGAAATATGTAGAGGTGGCACGTACAAGTACTTGGCCCGCACGCTAGGCATGCATAGATAAGTATTTTGTTATAAATTGAGGCTCAATAAAAAATATTAAAGCATTTGCAAACATTCTATATTACTAAGATATTTTCCATTATATATCTGTAACATATAAATTAGTAGGATTTTAAAACTAAAACAATGTGTAGAATTCTAATAATGCTATGTAACGTTTTAATAACAGTTAATATTGCAAGCACAGCAAGAATATTGGCTGTGTTCCCAGCGCCATCGCTAAGCCATCAAATAGTGTTTCGAGTTCTGACGCTAGAGTTAGTGAAACGTGGACACCATGTGACTGTTATTACCCCAAACCCAGCATACCCAAAAGCGGACGGACCAGCGAATCTAACCGAAGTAGATATACATGATGCAAGTTATGAAGTATATGACAAAGGTACTGCAGATACAGGAACGGGAGGATTGGAAATCGGTGATAAATCTGTGGGAATGATGTCGCAATTATTAATGATACAATCTTTCTTTAGCGTCATAGAACGGCAAATAAAATCAGAATCGGTACAAAAACTGATCCGCGAGAGGAGAGAATTTGATCTGTTACTCATAGAGGCTTTCATGAGACCGGCGATTGTGTTTTCATATATCTTTAAAGCGCCAGTGATTCAGGTTAGCTCGTTCGGTGCGATGATAGAAAACCTTGAAACTGTGGGAGCTTCAACGCATCCCATGTTTTACCCGATACCCCTTCGCCAAAGGCTATATAATCTGACAGTCTGGGAGAAGATAAAGGAATACTACTATCATTTGCGGCTCCTGCACTTCCGAAAAGTTAATGTTGACATAGAAGATAAGTTGTTGCAAAAACTAGTCGGTCCAAGTGTTCCGTCTATCAATGAGCTAATGAACAATGTTGATATGTTGTTTTTAAATATACATCCAATTTGGATGGATAATCAACCAATGCCGCCTAATGTTGTGTTCATGGGTGGATTACATCAAAAGCCTGAGACAGATCTTCCAGAGGTAGCCATTGTTGATAATATGGTGATTTACATAACTGTTGCTGTATATATATTTATTTATTTGTGTTACACTTTTGAATGATTTCATAATCTATAATACTTTAATATCTACAGGACCTAAAATCGTATTTAGATTCGTCAAAACGTGGTGTGATTTACGTTAGTTTTGGATCAAACATTCACCCATCCATGTTTCCTACAGACAAGTTCACAGTTTTGATGGAAACGTTTTCTGAGCTACCATACGATATTTTATTAAAATCGAACGATGAGGAACTTCACGGTAAACCTCATAACGTTAAAATTTCGAAATGGTTACCACAGGCCGACCTTCTGAGTAAGTAAATGGACCTACTGCTATAGTTATTGCATATTATCAAGGTGTTATGTAAGTATTTGATGATGGATGAGGGAATTAGAGATGAGCGTTACATAGTTAAGGTATTAGTGGCCTGAGCAGACGTTGTCCTCAGACATACCGCCCAATTGGATAGATTCTACATAGTTCTTTTTTGTCATTTTCTATTAGTGTGTAAGAAATGAATTGAAAATTTTCAATTGTTACTTGGATGAACATTTTAAATGAAAGTTAATGAAATTCAAAACATTTTCTTTGTTTTGACTTAATATAATCAATTTACAATGTTCACGACAATTCGACAATAGTGTTCGGTATAAATGTTAAAAAAATCCTTTTAAACTTCCGACAAGAAATATGGACGACAGCAGTTCGACTAATGAGTTCTTGACGTGTTTTTAGTCTCCGTAACCGGATTGCTTTTGGTTAACGGTAAATACGTTTGAAAAACAGTTTAATTTACGACTAGTTTTTCACAAAAGTCGTTCATTTCTACCGCTGTTTTCCGCTTGTAAACGACTAGATTGAAATGTTTGGACTGTATTTGTTCTAGAACAATCGACGGGTTATTAAATTTTACTCGCAAGATCAAAAAGTTTCATTGACGTAAGGCAATGTACGAACACAGTGACACATGATTTACACTAATACATGTTAATAAAATTAAGTTAGACAGTGTTATACTTTGTTGTTGAATCAAATTTATATTTGTAGGACATCCAAATGTGAAGGCTTTTATAATGCAAGGAGGCTTACAGTCTACAGACGAGGCAATAACAGCGGGGGTTCCAATGATTTGCATTCCCATGATAGCCGATCAGTGGTACAATGCCGAAAAATATGTCAAATTAAAAATTGGTGTCCAGCTTGAGTTATTGACGCTCACTAAGTCCCAATTAAAGGAAGCCATAGAAACGGTTATTAAAGATAAAAGGTTTCTATGTATAATATTTACATTTACATTTATAACATTCCATCATCGAATCTTAGTACGCTCAATCCAGACAAATATTAAAATGTATTTTCACGGCGGAACCGCTTAGTCGATTGTTATGAAATTTTGTACCTATGGCGATAGTTTTAATCCTGGGAAATAGCTTGAGATATTCTTTACCCCGATATTCTCACGGGATCGAAATCTACGTGGGTTGCGCCACGGGGCATAACTAGTAGTCAATAAATTATCATTCATCAAATGCTAATATTTATATTCCAGCGGTCATTTATCAGTACAAGTTATTCATATTAGTCCTCAGTAGTGGCAACTTAATTATCGTTTTTGATATACAACTGGGGATTTAAATTTCAGTTACCGTGAGAACGTAGTGAGACTCCGCGAACGGATGAACGATCAGCCTCAAACGCCGTTGGAGCGCGCGGTGTGGTGGGTCGAGTACGTGCTGCGTCATGGCGGAGCGCGCCATCTGCGTGCGCCCACTGCTAACATGTCCTGGACCGAGTACTATGACCTAGAGTTGGTCTTTGTTGTACTTACAGTCCTCTTTGTTTTGTTATTAATTGTTTTTTGTTGTATCAGATCACTGTGGTGTTTTGTTTTTCCTCGATTTCCAGTCAATGAGCTTAAGATAAAACGATCTTAAATAAATACCAGATAGATATTATTGCATTTTATGAAATGCTACCTACAGATCTTGTTACCTCGGAAATTGCACGATTGTCATATTTTATTAAATCGATTGCACTATCTTTCGTAATAATTACGATTATTTTACTTTTTATCTGAATATTTAATTTGATAAATATACTGCAGAAATAATAATGTGAAAATGGGGAAAAGTTACATAAGTAAGATAAGTAGTTTATCAAATATTCAAGTGAACTTTTTTTTCTGTAATTTGTAAATTAGTCTCGTCGTAAGTTAGATGATTTTCTTTTGTAATAAAATGTGTGTACATACACTCAATTGGAACTTCATTTCAAAAAATCATGTAATAAAAAAAGTAATACAAGTTGTATTATTTGTTCTTGCAACAGTTTATCAAAAGTAGTGGTCGTAAAACTATATAATACTAGCATTTTTAGTAAGAATTTGATATACTGAGCTCTATTTATAACTATATAACTAATTTTAAACTCAACATTTTCATAATAATTCATTTAGCGTGCATGGAGACTTGGCCTCCACGACTCACATGCAGAGATAAATATTTTTGTATAAAATAAGCCGAACAAAAATATTAAATCATTTTAAATGTCAGACTGATAATACATGTTAATCTAGAGACAATTTTTGGAATGCACAAAATGTACAGAATTTTATTAATTGTGTATAAAATTATAATGGCCGTTACAATTGCAAACGCAGCAAGAATCTTAGCCGTGTTCCCGACGCCATCATTAAGCCATCAAGTAGTGTTTCGAGTTCTGACGCTAGAGTTAGCCAAACGTGGACATGAGATTACTGTGATAACCACAGATCCAGCGTATCCAAAGAGAAAAGCACCAGGAAACTTAACTGAGATTGATTTACATGACGTATCCTACAAATATCTCCGCGATCTAAGAGCTGCACCGACTACCGAAAAATTGGAAATAGGTAAAAAGTCAGCATGGGTTTCACAATTGGTGAATATACAATCCTTCTCTAACGTCATGGAAGTACAAATAAAATCTGAAGAAGTGCAAAAACTAATTCGCGAGAAGAGGGAATTTGATTTGTTACTTATTGAAGCTTTTATAAGACCAGCGATGGTCTTTTCGGATATCTTTAAAGTGCCAGTGATTCAAATCAGCTCGTTTGGTGCGATGACAGATAAGCTTGAAACTATTGGAGCTTCAACGCACCCTATGTTTTACCCGATACCTCTTCGTCGTCGGTTATACAATCTGTCACTCTGGGAAAAGATGGAAGAATTCTATTATTATCTATACCATATGCAGTTCCGTATAGTCACTGAGCGCGTGGAAAACGAATTGTTGCAAAAATTGTTTGGTGCAAATATTCCATCTATCAAAACGCTAATGCATAACGTTGATATGTTATTTTTAAACGTTCATCCGATTTGGATGGACAATCAGCCAATGCCACCTAATGTCGTGTTTATGGGTGGATTACATCAAAAACCGTTGAAAGATCTTCCACAGGTAGCTATCGTTGACGACAAACTGATCTAAATTGGTTTTATTTATACTATGTTCATATTGTTATTTCTCCTACAGGACCTAAAGTCATACTTAGATACGTCAATAAATGGGGTGATATACGTTAGTTTTGGAACAATTGTTCATCCGTTCATGTTTCCCTTAGAAAAGGTAAAGGTTTTAACTGAAACGTTTTCTGAGTTACCGTATGATATTTTGTTTAAATGGAACGATGATGAACTTCCTGGAAAACCGCATAATGTCAACATTTCAAAGTGGCTACCGCAGGCTGACATTCTGAGTGAGTAAAAGAACCTACGAGTATAATATTTACAAATTCCCTGTCGGCTACAGGGCACAAACGGATTGATCTTATACCTAAAGCGTAACTTATGTTGGCTACTATGGCGCTATTTGGAAACTGTGCATTTATGTTTTCAAATGAACAAACTTGTCATTTGTAGGACATCCAAATGTGAAGGCCTTTATAACGCAAGGAGGCTTACAGTCTACAGATGAGGCAATAACAGCAGGAGTTCCATTGATTTGCATTCCTTTAATAGGTGATCAGTGGTACAATGCGGAAAAATATGTTAAATTGAAAATTGGTGTTCAACTTGATTTCATTGCTCTCACTAAACCACAATTGAGGGAAGCTATAGAAACTGTAATTAAAGATAAGACGTAAGTATAATTGTAGTTTTTCATGTTACTGACATTCGAGCACATTTAAGAATTGCCGCAGCTCATGACTAATATTAACAATCACCCAACATTACACACGTTTTATGTATAATATAATAGTATATTATTTGCACGTGTGTTCATGGGGCGACCAATTATTATTTATCAGTCTTTAGTAATGACAACTGAATAATTAGCATTTATAGTTCTCCTAGCTCTATTTGTATTTGATTATACTAGATTTCCATGGACGTCAGCGGCCATTCCGTTATTGCATTCCTTTAATGAAATTATTCTTTCACTGGTACAAATTGAGCTTGTCAAATAATGTTACCTTTCTGGAACTTAGCCTCCGTATAAAATACAAAATTGAGAGATGTTTCTTACAGTTACCGTGAGAATATAGTAAGACTCCGCGAACGGATGCACGATCAGCCTCAAACGCCGTTAGAGCGCGCGGTGTGGTGGGTCGAGTACGTGCTGCGTCACGGCGGAGCGCGCCATCTGCGTGCGCCCACTGCTAACATGTCCTGGACCGAGTACTATGAACTAGAATTGGTTGTAGCTGTGCTTATAATAGTTTTTATTGTGTCCGCAATTATTTTGTACGGTATCATGTCATTGTGGTGTTCTATTTTCCCTCGAAATGTTGTGAATAATTTTAAGATGAAAGATTCTTAAGTGTTTGATAAATCATTGCATAATACGTATATGATATTTCATCACATAAATGTTTGTTCTGATTGGACATCGATCCAACGCCGCTGGCTCAACGGTCAGTCAGTTTATTATTATTGATGTAAAGTATGTAAGAATAGTTCACATTAATTCCGTTCGTTTATGTAAATAATATTGTATTTGATACTCTTTCTTCCCGTTGTAAGCTATTGTGTATTACATATCTACATGTCCACATTGCTATTAACTCCAAAATCCAGTATATGCCAAATTAATCTTAATTATTTAACTTCTTTAGAATATATGTGCCTTCGAAAACGTCGTGTAATGTATTAAAAGATAATGAAGTGAATTCTCAGTAATTATTCTACAGGTGTATCGATATAATTATTTTTATATAAGCAAATATCAATAAATAATATTGTACATTCAAAAAATAACGTACCGTTATCTATGTTAATATGTTCCAACATTATGTAGTACTGTGAAGCATTAAAGTTTGTCCTATCATTCAATGAAATAATACATACTCGTGCTAAAAACGTGCAAGTCACACGATAGTCACTATTCATTCAAGTGAATGTGTTGATTTATGTTATCATTATGATGATTTTATTCATTTGTCTTGATATAAATCTAGTGGGGGTATTATAATGAAAGTTAGGACAAGTTACTTTAATTGGTTGGTTGGTTGGCTTTGTCGAAATTGATGAAATTATAAAATAATCTTGGTTATCAAATGTTCGAAAGCAAAATTTAGCTGCAAATAAACGTCTCATACGAAATTTGTAAAGTTATTGATAAACAATAACTACTAGTTGTATTCATATTAAATAAAATCGAATTATCTATGATCTTCTTTTTAATAGGACTATCCAAATTTGCACTTGAGTGACGTCATCAATGCATCTCGTTTTAAATGGTGAAATCAGTATCTTTGTGATTAACATATTCTTCACCGGACATCTACGTACTTATAATGATTAGATAAATAAAATTACCAGATACACCACTATACACTGACTACTATCACTCTACTAAATGTGTAGTTGCTTACTTAGTTTTATCGGTTAAATTATTAATGTTATCACATACTAGCTGATTCGGCCAACGTTGTTTTGTCCTATATATGACGTGCACGCCCCTCTCCCGCAATTCGGTGCGACTCCTCCGTGCTATACCGCCGGCAGCACGATGGTGGGGCGGCGTTAATTTTTCAATCGACATTGTTTAATCTTTTGAAAGGAATTTGAATGAACTAAAAGGTAATTCACAGGTATTGAAACAGTCTTGCTTAGGAAATGATTTATTTGGATAAGGATCAATGCAAAGGTACGAATAACTAACTTGGTCTGATTTTGGTCGGAACTTCTATCAACTTTTAAAATGTTAAAAAGTAGTTATAGTGACATAACTATAATAGTTAGACATATGCTATCGCGACATTTTTGTAGATATTGATATGTTCTTTAAAATTGTAGAATATTTTTTTGTTCTATCATCAATAGTTTTCTCAGCGAATGCGATGAAAGACATTTTATGGCAATTTTTCTTTTAGTAAGGATCCTTATTTATTTCTTGTAATTAATATAGCCTATGTTGATCAGTGATCATGTAACATTCAAGTGGTGAAAGAATTTTTGAACTCGGTCTAGTAGTTATTGAGCCTATTCGTTACACACACAAATACAAATCTTTCCTCTTTATAATATTAAGTATAGAAGTACCTATAGATAGCAGATTGCGCTCGAAAAAAATGCCCGTTTTTAACTCGAATTCTCTGCGCTATTAACATACTTGATATTTAATCCCAAATACTCTGTGAAATATTGCGAAGAACATAAATTATAATGCGACCTGGCGACTGTTTCTTTTTGGAGCCTTGGACCTGTTAGCTCGCGACGTGGCTTGAACTAGTGAAATTGGCAATATGTTGAAGTGCACCGATACTATTTCCGATATGAATGTTCAGCGGAAGGCGCGCCACTTCAAGCTCCCATTGACTCGAGCGCTAAATGTGTTCCCGCGCGCACATACAAACTCGCACACGCACACACAGCCCCAGTACTTAATATGAATTTGAGTAGTACTGATGATGTGCCGGATCGTTAAAAATGTATATCCGCGGATACGGATCATTATCTTCCATTCTTTCATAATATTGAACTCATTATAGAGATAGTTGATTTAGTTATTATTTTAAGTTATATACTTTTAATTGCTATGGTAACTTGCTACGATAAATGTTTGCAATATAAAGGTGCCAAATATTTGATTTTAAGAAATAAAAAATACTCTGAATGCAATTTAAT
>DWDX01005642.1:0-10345 GCA_018245675.1 Agara michaeli | reverse complement strand
TATTTTGTCTATATATACATACGAGTGTGTGTGTGTATGTATATATATATATATATATATATATATATATATATATATATATATATAAATATACACCGTAGTATACGGTTTGAACCCAGTATGAAGATTTAAACAATAGTTAATTAGTTCATATGAAGTAATGAAGTAATGAAATGACAATAGCTTAGTACTTCTCGTGCAGAATGCACTTTGTGTATCACCCTTCCACCTGTTGGTCCACTAATTAGGGACAGGGACACAAACTTTTTTTATAAATCATAGTTTAGTGATCTTCTAAATGCTTAGATCTAATCACCTGGTCTGAGGATATCCATCTTTAACAATTTGTGTCTTACTTCCAAATGATTTTTCTTCTATTATTTTTTATTGTATTTAATAAATACCTACGTACGTTTACCATTAAGTGAATGTACTTTATTTTCTGTTGTGCTTAAAAGTGAAATTTAATAACCATTATTGCTTGTTTAGAGGATAAGATTGGTGAACATTAAAGAAATAAATATTAATAATCTACCCTTACATTAACAATTCATTTATAGTGGTTTATTTGTTATACAGTTTATGTATTGTTTGTGCAGGTTCATAGGACATTCTTCACAAAAGATCAAGTAAAAGTTCTTAGCTTCTCAGATGACAAATCTGTATGTTTATGGGATATTGCAACAGAAGAAAAGATTACTAGTTTTACCGAACACACCGATTATATACGAGCTGGTGCTCCTAGTCCCATTTCCCCAGAAATAATTTTGTCGGGCAGCTATGACCATACAGTTAAATTATACGATTGCAGATCAAATGAAACTATTTTAACTGTTAATCATGGCAGTCCAGTTGAATCTACAATATTTTTGCCATCGGGCGGTATATTTATCAGTGCAGGAGGTACCGAAATCAAAATTTGGGACATATTTAACGCAGGAAAACTATTGGCAAATATTTCTCAACACCACAAAACTGTTACCACATTGAAGCTCGCTAGCAATAACAGCAGGCTTATGTCTGCTTCATTAGACCGACATGTTAAAATATATGACTTAACAACATTTAAACCTGTTCATAATATTGATTTTCCCAATGCAATCCTCAGCATGGCTATCTCAGAGAATGATGATGTACTAGCAGTTGGAATGGTTGATGGAGTCATATCAATAAGGAAAAGGGAACAGCCTGCTCATAGACGTCAGGAAAGGAAATTATTCAAATTCATACCAGATCATATACAAGTAGCTAGTTCTGATAGCACTGTTGATGTAATACTTAATAAACAGAAAGGTGATAAATGTGCAGAGTATGATAAATGCCTCAGAAAAATGGAATTTGGTAAAGCTTTGAGCCTGGTTCTAAAACCCTATGTTGCAACAAAATTTCCTGAAAGAACTGTTGCTCTGTTACAAGAATTACAGAGAAGAAAGGTATTACCTGTGGCTCTGCATGATTTATCCGATAAAAATATTGGAGCATTATTGAGATTTTTCAAAAAAAATCTGGGTGAAACACGATTTACCAGAGAAGTAATCGATGCAGCAAATATTTTCATTGATGTTTTCGAAAACAAGGTAAAATTACTTTCTGAAGACAATTTTAGGCTATACATATCATTGCAAGATGACATAAATGCTGAAATTGAAGTGTGTAAGAAAATTTGCGAGTTAGAAGGTGCAATAGGCCTTTTACTTTCTGGCGCACAAGTTGGCTCTAACATAGACACACTAGAATTGAACACTTTGGCACCATCAATTAAGGCACAGAAAGATATAATTATTGATGTTTGACATTAAATTAATTCCCTAAAATGCAAGTTTCATTTATTCCTTACTACCTATTAAACGCGACTTCATGATCTAAAGAATTTATTTTGATCACACGTCATACATTATGGCATCGTAGTAAATAATTATTTAATTTAAATTTTGATACAAGCACTTATTGTTTTAAAATCAATTTGAAAGCAAATGGCAAGTAGCAATTCATTGTTTTGTTAAAATAAAGCCAGCTTGAAATATAGAAATACATAAACCTATTTTTTTGTTGACGGAGAGGTAATCTTCAAAAAATACCCACGAAATCCTGGGAGTAGTTCGATGCATGTAGAATTTCTACCCAACAAATGTTCCCCGCTAACCATACAGCGCATGTTATGAGAAGCACTAGGATCAAGGAACGCGACCAATTTCATCCTTGTGATCTTTTATAATATTACTCCTTTATTAAATCTTATTACTGAGAGCTCAATTGCTATATTTTTTTCAATTACCGTTAACAAAAACTATAACGCCACAAAAACTGTAATTATTTACACATTAGAAACCTCAAAAATAACAGTATTTCTCTGCTATATAATAGATGTAATTATACAATATACATTATAAACCTTCCTCTCGAATCATTCTATCCATTGAAAAAAGCCGCATCAAAATCCGTTGCGTAGTTTAAAAGATCTAAGCATACATAGGGACATAGGGACAGACAGCGGAAGGCGACTTTATTTTATACTATGTAGTGATTCGACATATTATATTTATAACAGTTCTAATAATTAATTACCAATACAGAAATTATATATAAAATTAACAATTTTCCTTAAGCATTTTATTCTCAAAATATGCTTTCATTAATTTAATAAAACACGATGGATGTTGCAATTTATATTTTAAAAAAAAACAATTCTTGCGGAATAATTTTATACATAATCTATTGCCATCTTTAAATTGCATCTGGCAACACGGCAATGTACAAACCCGACGTAAATTGTAAGTTCACTTCAAGGGTTTCATGTTTTTCATTATTTCTTCGTTTTACAATTTATTTGTTCTAAATATGTGTAAGTTGCTTGTGTATTATATCCATAGGATAATGTGAAATATTCAATTAAATGGTGTTTTTTTTATGTTATGCTATGGTAGGGAGACAGGTTAAATTCTTTATTGTGTCCAAAATAATTCAGTGTTATTACTGGTTAACCGATGGGTTTTGTTAAGTTTTGAGTTTGAATTTTCTTCATAGATGTAATTGTATAAAAGGCATATACAGTTTAAAATAATGGATGAGAGGAGAGTAGCCGACTATTTCGTGGTGGCTGGCTTGCCCGAGGAACCGGAGTTATTAGACGATTCTGATTCTGGACACCTCAAAGGATACAGTACTAAACCACCGATTACCGATATAGGTAAGTACCTTTTATTTTCCCGTGTTATTATAACTTTTGTGATGGCAATTCAGTAAATTTACATTAGAATCAAACCACCATGTATCTTCACCTTGTTGCCAAAAGTTTAAGTTACTCATTAACCATCTCACTCTACTTAAGTTTAACATTATGAAATAAAGTAATATTGTGATATAGCAGGGCTCCAGAATATCTGATGAGAGAAAATTTTATAACAAGGTAATGCCTATACATATCTTCCAAAGACAAATTGTCCCTAAACAGTGAAATTTTATTTTGTATTTATATGAATATCTTAGAAATCCCATGAATTTTAATATGTAATCTATTAGCAATATTTTAATGCATTATAAACCGTTACATACTGCTCAAGTCATATTGCCAAAGAATAAAAATGGTGTCAAATACTAGGTGTGGGAGTACATGGGATTTAATAATAGTTTACGTGTTAAAAAATGTCACTAGACAATTAGTTCATGCTTTGTAAATGTACTATACTTCACAGAGCATAAAAAAATTATTTTACATCTTCAGTCTGCTAATTATTGCATGTGATTGTTTTACATATACTCATGGAAAACTAATCTTTTTGTTCAGTAATATTATTATTCTAAGCTGACTATTTGTTTTTGTTAACAGACGCAAGGGTTATCCTCTTAAACTAAATTTAGAAGGTACTATAGGTTGGGCAACCTTGAATATAATATAATTATTCAACACTATAATCATTATGTGATGTTATGGCACACAATATTTAAACAGAGAGGGAAGTGAATAATTAATCTGATGTCATAACATTTCTGATCTGCTTAATTGGTTCTCGGACATATTTAGTTGAAAAGTTACTGTCCAAAACTGGAGTGGAATGAACCATTCAACTCTTTTTCATTTCATTCCTCCAGTTTCCTTAAAATGTACATTTGGACTGAAATCCAGTTATGCCTACATCATTTGTAGTGAGTACTTTAGATTGTATGTACACAAATACATATATAAATAGATACAAATTAGCTAAAGTTATGGTGTTACATGCCAACTAGGTTGGAAAAATTGTACTTGAGAGCTTTCACAGTGTATGTATCAATGAACCTACAAATAATGAATGAGTGATTTGTATTTCTTGAAAAGTACTAAAATAAGTCTGCAACATCATATTATGTCTATCTTCTAATGTTAACTCTTAATTGAGAAGGTTCTAAATTTTCATCACTTAAATGAATTATTTGCAAAGATTTTTAACTGATATCATGTTAATATAATATTTACCCTTTACACAATATAATTGAATTTGCTACCTTGAAAGCTATTGTAAGATAAAAACTTGTGTGACAAAATTATAATAGTGGTAACGGCAGTATTCCATGATGTTTAAAAATAAATTATACTCATATAACGTAGTTAATTGTTCAAATCGGGTTAAGTTCTGATGGGCTGCTAATTAGTAATATTTGTATTTTATTTAAGATGATATTAGAACATTTTTTTTTTTTATTAAAACAAGTGTATTATATTATAAAAAGTCAATTATATATTTTCAATACATTACTTGTGTACAAAATTAATTGCCTTAAGATATTGATTGCTATTTATCTTGGTCAAGGTTTCAACTCATGGTAAACTGGTGGTGATATTAATACTACTTGTTAAAACACATCCATTGCATGCCTTTAATACCAAAATATCATATTTCAGGAATTAATAATGAAGTAATAATACACATTGTGGTTTGGGATTACGTTACATTGCAGCTTGCATCTCATATTACAATGGTTGACTTGTCTGAAGTATGGGGAAATTACCTGATAAGTTGTAACATTTGCATCATTTACATATATTTTGTCACACTTGATGTTAAATCCAAGCTTGTTTATGATCAGCTAAATCGGTTTAATCTCTACTTATTTTTAACCTAATTTCTATTCATTTCCTGTTCATACAATTAAAATATGATGCTTAGTAACAGACCATAACAAGGTTTTTAAAAGACATGTTGACTATCTCATTAATAGCAACTTAAACGCAACTGAAACTTATTAATAATGCTTTACTTCTACAGTATACCTATCGTTGGGTGTGTAGTTCGAAAATGTACTTTATCTTATCATCACATAGTTACTAAGTAATACTGCACTATTGCATTAAACAAATAAAGATATGCACTGAGTTGACCGTTTCATTGGATGTCCAATTGGACATATAGTTTGTTTTACAAGTGTCTTAGCTATAAGACGAGAACATTTTGTGAATTTCGTTACTCCAGATTAACGTCGTAAAGTCAGTGAAAATAGAAAGATCCTATATTTAAAATTAAAATTTTCTGCTCGATATATTAATAAATTAAATAATTGTTTTTAGTTTCTTAAATAAATATTTAATATAATCTTATGTTAATTTACATACAACAATTAAGTTTTTTATTTTCTTCTTACGTAACACATACTTCTCGTAACATTGACATGTTTTTCGCTACGAAAGCCCGACAAACTCATGCCAAGAGCAGATTTATGAACGCAAGCCCTGCGTCGATTCGTAACTTAATAAGCGAAACTAGTCCGTGCCCAGTAAGTAGGGCGGCCGGCTCATTCAAAGATATGTACTCGCCATTGGTAATGATTCATTTTCACCCGATATCTATCTTCCATTGTATAATAAGAAACCTGTATCTCTCTGTAATCTTAATATACTTTAATAAGATATTGCAATAAAAAACGAAGTATTAGAAATAATTTAAAAAAAAAATTGTAAATGGGTAAAGTTAGAAATTATTTGAAATTATTCAAACTGTAAAACATTAAATAAACACGTGTGCGGTCATTGAAAACCCGTCAGGAACGAACGACTTTACGCTTTTTCTTTGACTCCGAATGTAATTCGATATGGAGATATAGATTCTTTCCTATTCGTATATTTTTGTCACGTACGGAAAAAGCGTTATGCTCCCAATGTCCTATCAATGACTTGCTTTAATCTATAGACTCATTCCTATTTACCGTAGGCTCAGATAGCGCTAATCAATTCCACCTTGCTACGGTCCTGGCAACATTTTTTCGTCTCTTCTACTTTGATCAAAACCATCACACAAGCTAAGCCGCGAGACATACTTACTCTTGACCTGGTCTTCTCTGAAAACCAGATGTCTCTCACAAGTATGAAGCTTTTAAAGAAAAATAAGTATTTTTAACATTAAATTTTGTTTACTTTCTTTTAGCAAAATCCATTGTTTGTTTCAACATTATATTTGTTATGGACATATCTCTGAAAGCCGTGAAAGCGGAACAATCAAACAAAATCACTTTTCGCACTTATAAAAATCAAGGAAGAATAAAAATATACATCGATGAGTAAAGTCTCTGTGGTGTGATAGAAACTTCCTTATTTTGCCAATCGTGACCATATTGGCTCACGACAGATTGACAAGTTCTTGTTATGCCTTTTTGTACGGTTTGGACATCTAATATCCTCGTGATGGAGACGCGCTTCACATATCCTTTTCAATGACCATTTTATTGTTTTGATTCGATATTAGCATTGAATGGAATGTTTACAACAATTGAGTACATTGTTTTTACAATTAAATTTTTGTTCCTTGTTGGATAGAATAACATATTACATTTATTATTAATATTATTATTACTAACAATTTTAAAAGCTAGGATTTTTCTTTAAGACTGGCTCTCTTAAAACCTTTTTCTCTACTCACATTTAGATTTTACACCTATTTGATAATTGGCATCATATTATATCGATTATTGAATTTAGTGCGTAATACGAATGAGAAGCGTACGAACATGGATGTTTCATTTATTGGAGACCGACTCTCCTCTGCGTCCATTATCATTTGTCATCTTAGCGAGGTTAACGAAAGGACATGATTGACAATTGACCTCAACGTGATTCTGTTTTAAATGATCCAGATACTATTGATGAGTGAATATATAAGGTCATTGCCATTTAAAACACAGTTCTCAGGCCAATTTATATTCGTTACGTGTATTGAAATTAAGCTATAATGGTTCGTTGAGAATAGTGCCGCTAATAACTGTCCTTATAAATTAATTTATTGAGAAATCCACTGTTCTATACTAATCCCATATACTAATGTTCAGTTTGTGTACGTGTCATAGTCTGGTCATTAATGTTTACATTGCATTTCGATCTTCTATATATTTCAAATGCAAATATTAGCGTGACCAAAATTTGTCTTTTTATGGATACTTTTAATATTATCGTTACGTTACGTTATCATAAATCTAGTGTCATCTAATGTTTAGTGAAACTTTTGTTCAGGTCTAGAATTTTATAGGTTACTGTTGGTCACGCGTAGTACAGCAATTTTATATTAAGGTACATGAGTTATATTTAGCAGCTCACGCGGATCTGATAAGTGAAGGTAGTAGGCAGTATACTAATGATGTAACCCGTATAACTCCGCCAATCTTGTCAATTATGATAAAATCTCAAGGATTCTGATGCATTATATTATATCCGCAAATTGTACAATTGGTGCAGTCGGCGATCCCGCCCCGTTACAAAATCATTTTAAAATAATGATATTCTACGTGTATAATCTAGAAGCGAACATGTCGTTCCTTATTATTAGCAACGTGTGTAAATAACTGAGAAAAAAGGCACTAAGTACTATGTAGCTGGCTTTATTGATACTAATAGTCGTATTTCTGCAGACTTATTCGAGATTGGTTACTGATGTTCATTGACGGTAGCGACCACTCGGAACTCCTATGTGCTCGCTGGTTACAGCATTTTTCAATAGTGAATGGCGATGGAGTCTTGCAGTTAATGTCATACATTAATGTTAATGTCATTCAAGTCGTTAAACATATTGATCAAGTATATTACAATCTTGGTTTGTTGGATCCGTTAGGTCCACTATCTATTAAGTTGTCGTTTTGTATGGTAAGCTTGTTAATAATGATGCAAAATTATATGATATTCAAAAATATTTACACATCGCGATTTTAACAACACGTATTGTGCATGTGCATGTTATCTACATGGTCGGGTGTTGTCATGACGACACAATGCGATAAGCAGTTATCCAGTCTTCGTTTGATTGCTTGTCTCCATTGTTATTTCCATATATTGATGGTAATACTAGTAGTTATCGTCTCCGCAACTTGAAAAATTTTATTATTCATTTGATAATTACATGTCCAGTTTCTATATTTCGACGATTTGCCAAGTATGATCCTATATGGATTTGCTATTCAAGTTTCGATAATCGCTTCCGATTCATCGCTTTCAATTTTATTTTTCGGACGTTCGTGGACTGAGTTTTACGAGCACATCTCTGGCGAAGGCGAAAACAAAAGCGATCGAATCAATAACACACTGTTCGTTCGAACTAGGACCATAAACGTCATCTACTTGCGTGCCGTTTGAGACGCATTGTTGTTTCCATATCCGATTCGCACATTCTACAACGTGTATTTAAATTTTTTTGACGTTTCATATTATATGTATATAAGAATTCAAATTACTACGATATTCCATTTGACTTCATAGTTCAATAGTAAATGTTTTTCAAAGTACATGCAGTTCGAAAAAATGTCATATATAAGAACCTCGTGGATGTGTAGGTACATAAAGACTCGAGAATTATATTAAAGTTCCCATTCATGTAGGTTTTTGGTGGTTTCTATATTGTACAGTTACTTGCTATAGTAAGGTATATTTAAGATATTGATTTAAATACCCCTTAAGGGATTACATGCGTGATGTTACGTTTTTACGTTTAAATAGCAACGCTTTAACTATAGCCAAACATTGTATTGCGATCATCTTTGTCACGTTGAAGTAAATCCTCAACTGCCTATTTACGAAATACCGTCGTTTCATTCAGTTATCTAATTTTCTTGGATACTCAATATGAAAATAATACCTAAGTAAGATTTTCAAACAATATGACACGAGCAACATAATGAAGGTATAACTAATTTTCAGGTGTGATCTTTCCCGGTCTCAACGAAACGGTGCCAAATGGATACGAACTGTTGGAAGAGACGCCTACGGGCTTAACAGCTGATTTGAACCATGGTTCAATGCGGTCGCCGGAATGCTTTCTATGTATACGTAGAGGAAGGGATCGGCCACCGCTCGTCGATATCGGTAAGTTATTTAACTAGTGCTCGTAGTCCTGAAGCGTTTGTAGACTACAAGCGACCTGTGACGGGAGCTACATAGGGTGGGGCGGGGGGAGGAAGGTAGGAGCATGACTGTGTGACCTTTGCCCCCAAATTTTCACAAACATTTCCGTTCTTCGGAGGTCATGTTAAGCAGTCGATTCTGATAGTTTTTTTAGGTAACTATCTGACTATATTCTGTTCTAAAGTTCTATACATAAAAATGAATTGTCCTTACTGACAGACTAGTTCATCATCGCAGACCCTAAACTATCGAAGCTTCAAACATTAAGTATAATAGATTCCTTTCATGATTTAAGCACCCACTACGAAAGATACTTTTTATATTCCACCTTTAAGTGGGTTAAATAGGGGTTGGAAGTTTGAAACTCCGCCAATGTTTAATCAGAGAAAATAAAAAAAAGGTGTTTCAACGTATTTGGAACTCGTCGCAACCTATATCCAGCGGTGGACTAATAGATGCCGATGGAGGTGATGACGAACTGTTCTACTTTAATAATATATGTACTGTATTTCTTGCCGATTCGTTACTGACACTAAATTCACGGGTCAACTATGAAGTTTGAACTTTCGGAATGACGTCTCCCGCAAATACGGCATGATGTGGCAGATCTGTTGTTGTTACATTTTGTTTAATTAACTTTTACGCACGACTTGTCCGGTATCTCATTGTGCAAAGAGAACATAAATCGATTGAGTTTTTTATCAATCATTTTACCTTATATTGACGCGTTTTTACGTTTGATGCGGGTTCATAATAATCATACTAATACGTGTGGCATCGGATCCGTTGCATCGCTAACAATGCTAGTGGAGTCCCTACTAAGTGTTCACAGCTAGCGATCAATCTATGAACAATAGAATGTGTAAAGATGCGATTGAGCGATTAGGTATTCAATAATACCGCTTCTCGTATATTTACGTAACATCACGCCTGTAATCCCCTAAGGGGTAGGCAGAGGAGTGTAGTACACCCCCACAGTTCACCAGTTACGTT
>DWDX01005641.1:0-10346 GCA_018245675.1 Agara michaeli | reverse complement strand
TGCATGCCAAATTTCAGCCCGATCCGTTCAGTGGTTTGGGCTGTGCGTTGATAGATCACTATGTCAGTCAGTCAGTCGCCTTTGAGTTAGATATAGCTTACCAAATAAAAAATATTCTGAGTTTTGGTCTCAATTACCTATTCTTCAGATCTGGCGTGACTACCAAAATCAGGATTTCTCTTTCCTTTATTATGTGAATCATAAAAAAAAATGTCGCTACTGAAAATTTTGTATGCAAGCAGCATTACATTACCCTTATCAGAAGTCCGATCGCCAATCTCCTAAACCAAGGCTATGTACTGCAAAGATAAGCTTGGGATGTACCGCATTATAAGATACTGCAGTACCTACTCAGACTGGTAAATATGATTTCACAGGGATATCCTGTTTTTTTTCATTAGTCATCACCCTTTGGCCGGCGTTAAGTAAAATTGAAAATTTTATGACAATTTTCAAAATAAGGTTTTGAGTTCGGTTTAATTCAAAATGAACTTAATGCTAATTCTAATGCGCTTTAATATTGCTGTAATTATAACTGGTATTTTTTCTGCACTTCCGAAAATATTGACGATTTTTTTATTACCGTTAAATTCTAATAGATAGATAGACAAGTCGTGACGAATATTTTTTGAGAAACATTTTACAGGAACAATTCTAGAGGTGCTACATTATTTACGTAGAATAGATTGAATGGAATCTTCCTATGAAACTCGCATGTCATTCATGTGTATAGGTGTCGGCACATACCTACACTGCATGTTTCCACCGTTACTTATAAATTTACGAATGCGTCCAATCCAATAAGTTGATACTAAAAATAAATAAAAGGACCGTTCCATTCAAACGATGAATTACAATGACACAAAAATATTGAAGGCCTCGAAAACCACAAGCTGTGATAAGGTCGGAGTATTAAATATCACGGGGAATAACAGAACCAAACGAAATAAATTGTACGTTTGTATTACACTTGCGTATATTTGCGGGCAGTATTATGTTTCACAATTGCTGACATGTCAAACTGACGCATTTTTAATACAAAGAAACTCCTTGTCAAATATTTCTCTTTGATCAAGGATATAACATTTTGTGACTACTGTTAAATTTATAACGATGTTAAATTACATATGTATCTTATATTCGTGTTGATTAATTCTTCAGATAATACAACTTATAGCGGGGTTTCGCTTGCTAAAACATATACAAAAAAAAATGTTTCTGACAGACATTTTTTTTTTTTGTTCACCAATGTTTGCAGTGTCGCCCTTGCAAGGTATGCAACTATGACTTTAAATATATAACCGAATGCGATCAAAAATATGGGACAAAAGGTACAGTGTATGTTATTTTATAAGCACGTTCTACAAACGGGTATGAACCATCTCAATTATTAATATAATAGGAAATAGCATGGAGTAACGATTTTTTTTACCCAATCTACGGCAGATTAAACGACCCCAGAAGTATAGCGTGCACACTACCTGCCGAGCCAAATATTTACAATTGAAATACAATTAACGATAAAGCTCAGAAATGTTCACTTCATACTAAGAACGCAACATTTTGAAGGTGCCGACATTTCATTTAAAATATAAAGCTCCTTAAGTAATAACTTTGCTAGTTACATTGAAATAAAATATTCACTAAAAATGTTCCAAAACCCGTTACAAATGCAACTACAGCCAATCAAACAGTGACCGCGATTTTTTCGTACGTATAGGCTTAATACGAGAGATTGAATGGACTGGAATCGTGTACCGTTGTGATCGCGATAAAATCGTGTTGGCAAACAATTAGGACGCTTCGGACAGATTGGCCGATCCCCAGACGATCGTATTGCGCGGAATATTAATAGAACCTTTTCGGGATCCAAAAGGGTTTGCTAGGGTTTTGTCTGCAACAGAATGACTACAATTCAAATGTTGAGCCTAAACACTTAATAACACGACCGTTATGAAAGGCAGACAAAAAGATGAACAGATTAACTACTTACTGTCAATGGAAATCTAACAAAGAATATGTGACGTAATTTATTATTTGATGTCTGTAAATAGATTACCCGGTGGGTCTGGGTTCGATTCTGGCACGCACCTCTGATTTATTACGTGCGTTTTATAAGAAAACATTTAAATATCACTTGAAGGAAAACACCGTGAAAACTGTACCTGTACCTTAGAGATGTTATAAATTATATAATATTTTCTGAGGCGTTTGAAGTCTACCAATCCGCGCTTGGCCAGCGTGGTAGATTATGGCCTAAATCCCTCTCAGCATGAGAGGACACCCGGTCCAGCAGTGGACCAACAAAAGTGTCGAAAAAAAAATTTAATAGATTACATAAATTGGATATATTAACGTCACTATTACTTTGAATTATTCGTAGGTGTCACACAATCCTATATTTCACCTTATCTCGCTTTCCACCCTAATACTTTTTACAAGTTTATTCGGAGGGTACAACAAATAAATCATTATTAAAGTTCCCAATCCGCAGTCGTTTTCACGCGACGATAATGTAATCATAGAACAGCGATTAGCGACATGCAATAGTTGACTTTGAACGGCATGTCTGAGTTTGCAGTTTTGAATAAATATTTCAATACAGTGTTTACGTCTCCAAATTGTATATGAAATCAGATCCTTGTCATAAATAAATGTTCTAGACTTATTTCATTACAAGAACGTAGCATTACTTACAATAATGTACCTAACCTTTTTGTGGGCCGGGATGACTAGAGCATTTTGCTTCTGGGAACCCGAAGTTTAAAAACCCTTAAATTAATGTTTAAGTATATAATAATTATATTTGAAAAGCATCAACAATCGAACTAAACTGTCAAGCATTTCTGTAGATCATTTATTGCTTCATAATCTGAGAAATCGAATGATGTAGTCATTAGCAATTTAGTAGATTATTTAATATAAAAATTTAGTATTAGTAGCTTTGTGGGCAAAAACAACTTTGTTCATAGTAATACACAATCATGACTTTATTTCGCAGATCTAGTTTTCGTTCTCGCCTAGTGTACCGCAGACTACCGTTTGGGAACCGCTGACTAAAACAAAATGACGTAGGAAATAGAGTGGCATTCAAGTTAAAATGTTCATTAATTTGTAAATTATATCAGAGACATCACAAGCAAATCCCACCTTAAGGATGTGCACTCACTTCAGAGCCACGAACGCTTCTAATACGATAATAAATGCTTAATTTAAAAGCTAATAGACGCCTTAACTCGTTGAGTGATGCGGGAAACACGGAATACATCAGCTATATAAATCCAAAGTACCTACAACTCCTCGTTTAACGACTCACCGATGCTTGCCATTTTAAAAAAATCTAAAATGAGTTCCGTTTAAAATCGCAACGCAAATGCCCAATACGAAAACAAACGCGCCAGGATAAAAGCGCAAGAGTAAAACAAAATCAGCCTCCCTGTTTAATTTAGCGGGTTGTCGACAAAAAGGCACTGTTGAGGCTTTTTGTTGACCAAACGTAACAGCGGCACGCATTGTTCCCAGGGTAGCGGTAAAAAGACAATATTTCCACGCTCCTGACTCACTCGGTTTATTGGTGGACGCTTCACTTAGGGAGTGAATTTAGTGGTGATTCACGTTATAAAGCTCCATTGAACCTTTGAGTAGAGCTCTGTCTCAGTCCTAAGACAATATTTTTCTACCTTGACATTGTAATGGCAATCGTTTAGAGTGTAGAAAAGGGTATAATATATTCGAGTGAAGTAGATATTTAATGATAGATAAATATGTAGATGTAAGTATATTTTCTTTTAATTACATATTATCACGTTGTAGCTAACAACGCTGAAGGAAATCACCATAAGGGCACCTACACACTTTACAGTTCTTCATTTTCTTCATACGAATTCACGTTATTAACGCAACAACAATTCGACTCGTATTGAAGTTATTGATAATAATTGGGTTATATTTAGTATTGCTTATAAAATAATTAAATTTGAAAATTTAAAAGGAAGTATGAAAAGACATGTTTTATATGCTTCAAGAGAGTTATGGCGATATTATATAATGTCTTGTCATTCTTTAAGCAGGACTATAAGCAGCCGGTGCCTGTAATATGTATTACTTACTTGCCGTTGCCGTAACTTACACGCTATACTTGGCGAGGATACTGCCGCTCCTCCAAATATGTGTATCTTCATGACCCTTCTCAGTAACTGTGCTACTAAGGATCTCTTATAAGCATAGGTATGCCTACTGTATTATCAGATATATTGTTTGCCGTTTATAACTACAGACGGTCCCAGGAACGTGTTATAGTTTGCAAGATATTAAAGCCAGCTTCTTAGAAAGTATAAATATTATACACGTATATGTAGGTATGGATTGAAACGGTGTTAGATAAGATTTGAAAGGACAGTTTCGTTCTCATTAATTATAACGAAGTAATATTGGAGTTAATCAAAAACTTTTACTCGTTTTATTGGAGTTGGTGAAAGGAGTCGTATTTGAGCTGCGTATCTAAGTGCGCCACCTAAGGAAAGTCGGTTACGATTAGGGCTGGTATTGGATTGAATTTTAAAGGATTTAACATCAGTGTCAAACGCGAGACTCTTGATGATGTATGTAGATATCCGTTATTTTACCTTTGGATGCTACGTAAATATTCTTAAATCACGCATTGTTGCACGTATTACCTACATAGAACAAGAAAGCTTTATTATCGTTTACCTATATACTTCTATACGTTCAATAGATTAATGCAGAATTGTTATTATAAAAGTTACAGATGAAATGTATTGTGTCCTATAAGAGCACGTTGCAAGGACAATAAGCTGTATACAAATGTCTCGTAACGCATAAAACAACCTTCCGCGAGGATATTTGAATTTCGTGTCCCACTTTAATAATTTTACAGCTGTCCGTCCTAAATATGAACAGGGGATTCCACTCCGTCTCGCCTTAATCAATTTCTGACGAAGAAAAGTTTCAATTTGGCCGCCATTACAAATTCTGCGATCGGTCCCGTAAACTTGGCGATTTTTAAAAGCAAAATTTCAGGAAGGTTTCCGCGAAATGGCCACAGTCGGTTTGATTGAGATGTTTTATAAATTCTAATCAATATTTTGCAAAACATGCAGTATTGGAAAAACGACATTCACTTTTTACGTGAAAAAATAATGAAAGTACCACCAAAATCTACCTCGCCAGCTAATAGCCGATCGATTTATATATAAGTTTAGAGTTCGCCAGTAGGTACTCGAATACGAAATTGTACGTTACAAATCGGAAATATAGTGCTAACAAAAAATATTGCCTATTTTTGAGCTTTCACAGTGATATTGGCAAACTACTCTTCCATACATCCAGCGTTACGGTTTAGTACCCCGTCATAACAGGTGTCGTTCGTATAAAAATATAGAGGCTGGCCCAACTTTGCCAGTGTAACTGCGATAAAACGAATGATTTCACCACAGATGCGAGTTGCGAATGTTTTATTTAGAACCGCGAATCTGCAATCGGTTTTAGTGGATGTGTGGACATTTTTTTCCGAACGGAAAACATTGCCGCCGGCTCGATTTGCAACAGTATTAATGGTATGTGATACATTCCAAAGTCGAATGGAAACCCTAACCTAACCTGAACTCTCATATACTTTATGTATGTATGTCATAAGTTAGTGTACGTTAATATTTTTATGAATTAGTGCAGTAACTCTTTACGATCGCATTGAAAGGACTATTAAAAAATTTTTCGGTGTCTGTTCGAGACTGTCTTTCATGACCTTACCGCCTAGAGAGGTTATCTTAATTTGAATCCGTTAAAATGGTTCTAAATTTGTATTGAAATATTTTTAAAATCGCATATAATTGATGAGATCGTTTCTGAAACTCGGCGAGCAATCTCTAACGATAAAAAGCCACTTGGCAATTTGTTACAGAATCTTACTTGAAAGTAAGCAAATACTTAAAAGACTAATGAATAGATGCGAAATTATTAACATATTTTTATACTAAATTTAATATTCAAGATATTTAATAGACAATTCTGTTGGTCGTATAATCTCGTATTGTCTCTTTAACACAACCTTAAAGTTAGTTGACTCGTAAAGTAGGTCATTTGTAAGCTCATAACGCTGCTACGATCAGCGACCACCATAAAAACGTCAAAGTTAAACGCTGACCGTATAGAGAAGGAAACTTCAGGTTAATTGGACACAACGAGTCTTATCTCAACAAACACTACAAACAAATTGGAGAGTAAGAGAGCAAAGAAAAACCTGGCAGACAATTTACAGGTGAGTAATAAATTAAGTGAATCTTGGACCTATGCGGCCCTGGTACCCGCTGCGACGCATCGGCCCGGAGGCGCCTTGTTTGACGGATATAAACATAAAAAACTTGTCCGTACGTGCGTGGCCTGCCCACGCCAGCTATTAACTTCGAAGCTTTATCGTCCCATTCATACCAGTAACACGAAACTTGAACAGTTTAACCTTTAAAGGTGTACCGGAGTTCAAGATGGTCTCGGTTGTATTATATTACCCGAGATGCATTGTGAACTTCGACTCATTTTTATCTATTTACGTCCCTCTCTCATACCTATGCGAGAGAAAGACAACGATATCGCGTAAATAGTTTTATCGCTCTAGATATGAAAGGACAGGATCTGTTGATAATGAAGATACAGAAATAGATCACAACGAAACACGTTCCATTAATTTTCACATTCTGGTCACTGGACTATTATTAGTCTGGTCATTGAAATTATTCATCTTAATTTAATGAGATTATTATTATTGTTATAGAACCATCACGCCAAGTCCTTAATAAACTAACTAACTAATCCTAAACTAAACTATCCTTCACGCGACTATAGTTATTTAGAAAATCGAGACCAACTCATAACCAGTTTAATGGTATGTTGTGGTATCGAAAGGAATTTAAAATGTTACGGAAGGCTCTAATCATTATGATCCCGAAGCGTATCATTATTTCTCGATCCTTTGCGGAACTTAAATTATGATTTTTAAAATCTAATACATATTGAAATTATAAAAGCATAATTGAACTATCAAATTAGATTTACCAAATAACAAATGTGTGTTGAATCTATTGAGTTTTAAAAGTATTCAGTAGCAGAAATAATTGGTTGTATTGAAACTCGTTAAATTTTAAAATTTACATATATGAACTATCATCTTAACAATTACAAAACAATAGATAGTGGACCATATATCATATCATCATTTATACCACATCAGACGCAATCGTTAAGGGTACCGCAAAAATATTCTGAGGTCAATTCAACAAATCTAAGGTGCAGAAAGCTGGTGTTTCGTATAACAAAGTTGCGAACTAAGTTGCAACGACCACTAAGCTTAGGTCCACTGTTTTTTCCTGCAAAACGACACAGACCACGACCAGACTATAGTATGTTAATCTGAACAAAATAACAAAATCGTAGGCATACCCAGTTTTAAAAGACGAGAGAATTAACTCAACAACAGATATAAATTCTAGCATTTGAATAAAAGGTTTTTTTTTGCATACCTTAGTGAGATCCTCGCACTAAGTGTAAGAGGTACGAATGCTCTGTGGTCGTGCATAGTCGTAAAAATGCATGGCGCGCACTGGCAACATAATGGACGTTTTGTTCGCACGAGCCTTAGTAAAACTTGATATAAGCGGCTTTGATAATTACTCGGTATGGTGTGAATATTAAGCACATATACTTTGTTAGTTCAAGAGCTTTAAAGAGTTTTCTTCAAAAAGTTTTTAAAACTATTGGTAAAATCGAAGATGAAGCTATGGTGGTCTTTAAAACTTACCTCAAACTAACCATGTGACGTCTGGTATTTCAAAGTCAGTGTCTGAAATTCAAAGCTAACATTCACAGACTGTGAAACGGTGTGCAAATGAAAAATTTCCCTCCGTTTATTAATTTCGCTATTGTTGCCAATTTGTGCCGCTTCGCCGGGCGCGTTATTCACTTTTGACGCGATAAAAAAAATTTAACATGCGATTTATGAAAAGGCCTCTTCTTCGTGCGACAACTATGAACTTTTGTTCTTACTAATTCATTAAAATGTATAGTACAATACCGTAAAAAAACAATACTTCACTGCCAACTATTAGAACAAAAATGAGAAATGAGTTTTTGTTTTCGCTTATTAATTTAACATAGACAAAAAGATATTCATAAGTAATCTTTTTATAACAATCATTGGAAGGATTAAAACAATTGTGATTGCTAAGTGCTTCAATTAATAGCCTGACATGAGATTGAAAAATAAATCCATTATCCATTAGTTATGATACAGCCAATAATAACTCCTTTTCCATTAATACTGAATCATTTTATCAGCCAACATTCAACAAGAATAGCTCTGCCAATGAAAACCAATTAGAGATACAAACTAGGACCAACAAAATTAACTATCCAACATTGACTTTGAGTTTATATTGTTTGTTTTGTACAAACCAACAAGCCAACGTAAATACGCCGAAAGCCACCTGAGAAGCAAAAACAAAGGCTCCTCACAGTTTATTTTCAAGCGGTTTCTTAGAAGGTCTCAACACGGTGTTTGATTGAGAACACTTATATAAATAAATTTCCGATACCCGAGGCTCGAGTGTAAATCTCTAATGTGTTCGGTGAACAATTTCTTTTTTAATAGCACTTTCCTAATGTGAGTCAACTATCAAAAATGCTACGAATATGATTTTGTTAAGAATATTACCTTAATATTGAATAATTGATGCTATGATAGATGATATGTAGTTATGATATGCTGTTACTTTTGCTTATGTTTTTGTTCGTTGGTATTTCCTTCGCCTATCGATTGGTTGCAAGGGTTTAGAAATCAATTCGATGTATCGTACCTCAAGAATAACAATGTTTAGTAATATTAGGCGCATCTCAACGTAGAAAGCTGGAATCGATCGTTTTAGTTTATTAGGCCCATAATATATTGATAATCTATCTATACAATCACGCCTATATCTTATAGAGGTAGGCTGAGATCAAAGATTTCCACCGACTGTGATCCCGACAAGCTTCTGTCACCTTTTCTTCTTTCACCGAATCCCTCACAGAGACTCGTCAATTAAAGGTACTCTTGACCTCGTCCTTCCTCTCACTAATAATAATTTAACAATGAATTTAAAGACAAAAGCCCATTACTTCGCATAGAATTTGCCACTCGCTTGGCTTGTCGAACAGCATTATGTTCAGAACAAGTTATAACAAGACGGAATTGTGTAAGCAAACAGAAGTACGGGTGTAAGTCATTTGTATATTGGAAGATTCGCGTTCAGTTTCTCCGTACAGAAAGGTAGACAGTTATTTATGTGAGAACTGAACATACGAAAGGAGTTTGACAACAATCAGCCACTGCCTACGCTATCGTTGGAACTAATAAAAATAAAGACAAACCAAACACTTGAGAATTCTCTGCCACTTACATCACCAATAGGAACTTAAGTACCTATTTAAATTCCTACTGTGTCACACGGACGTATTCCCACAGAAAGAGAATTAAAAACAAAAAAAAACATCTATGAGCAATTTTATTCACATGAACAGAATTGGAAATGTTTATTAAGTAAAAAAGTTTAGAATAAGCAGTGATAGCCTAGTGGTTTGAAATTTAGCCTCCCGCTCCGGAGGGCCTGGGTTCAAATCCTGGTGCACACCTCTTATTACTTATTACCTGCGTTTTATAACTTAAAATTCAAATATCACTCGCTTGAACCGCGAAGAAAAACATCGTGAGGAAACCTGCATACTTTAGAGATGTTATAAAAAATTATAATGTTTCGGTGGTGTGTGAAGTTTGCTAATCTGCAGTTGGCCAGCGTGGTAGACTAAGGCGTAGGCCCCCATCACTACGAGAGGGGATCTGTGTACAGCAGTGGAATCAGGCAGGAAGCAGGCAGCAAGTTACAATCACGGGATTATCATTCATTATCTGTTGTCGGGCACGTGTCTGTCGTAAAACAAATGTATAGGACTCAGACCACCACGTGACCAATCTGTTAGTCAATAGCATTAAGGCCGCTATAAAGGCTTCTAACAAGGTTTAACGACTGTTTAATACTAGTCGTCACGACATACTGGCAATAAAATTACCATTCGGCACACGAATATGTGCGTAACTTTAAGTAGTATTCAAACAGTAACAAAAATGTACTAGATGAAAATATTTTTGAATCATATTTTCGTGCGCTTAAGTTATTTTAACTGGTTTTCTATATGGATACTGAGTTAACTATTTATGTTATTGTTTTTTTTTGACTGCCTCGTTGGTCGGGCGGTTGCTAGCACGACTGCCGATCGGGAGGTCCTGGTTCAAATCCCGGGTT
>DWDX01005640.1:0-10346 GCA_018245675.1 Agara michaeli | reverse complement strand
GGGTAGGCAGAGGAGTGTAGTACACCCCCACATTTCACCGGTTACGTTTAAGTCTCACAATGGAATAGGTGGTGAGCTTATTGCCATGCACCGGGCACACATCGAGACTCTGAGTCACTACTAGAAATACTAAATTAGAAAAATCCGACAGTACCCAACCCGGGATTTGAACCCGGGACCTCCCGATTGACAGTCGCGCTAGCAACCGCCCGACCAACGAGGCAGTCAAATAATAAATATATAAAAAAAGAAAATAAAAAGTAAAAATTTATAAACAAAAAAAATCCTCTAAAATGTCCTTTTGGGGCATAGTTCCCAAGACAAATTAAAGTAAAAATTGATTAATACAAATTCCCAATTAGAACACTACAATTACTTTTAAGATATGTAGGTAATTATATTCATGCAATATTGGAAAGATTTTTTCAAAGACAAAGTTTTTCTTGTGTTATAGGATATGGTTTCAATTTTGAATTCGTAACAGAAAGGTAGGGTGTGTATTGTGCGCTAAATAACGAAGTAACTGTGTATTGCGATTCGATTATTGTCGCAAAATTAAACGTAACATCACGCCTGTAAGCCCCTTAAGGGGTAGGCAGAGGAGTGTAGTACACCCCCACATTTCACCCAAATTAATGAAAAACAATATAATTGTTTGCATTAATTAAACGTTAAATGTACGTATAAATATAGCCACACATATTTTCTTTAGGGATAATAATAATAATGATATCTAGGCACAATTCCACACGCGGCTATCCGATTCCAAATTAGGCAATTTAATGCCTGTGTCATGGTGACCGGACAGCTGATAAACATACATATATACATACGATACATTATTTATATAGATATTTTCATTACGACCAGGCACAGAACAGACAAAATTAAATATGCTCATCGCACAAATGTTCGTCCCGGGTGGGAATCGAACTCACGACCTCCGGTTTTGCAGTCAGGGTCTCTAACCACTCGGCCACGAAGCCAGTCATTTATAATTATAGAAATAAATAGTCAGGGATAAGCAGAGAATATAGATTTTCACCCTCTACGGTTCTGATATAATTCTTACTCAACTTCTTCGTCTCATCGAGCACGCTGAAGGAATGTTTCCTGCATTGACCGCTAAGCGGTTGAAATATTAGGAATTTACAATAATTAAATCGTGTGGTAAGTGATGAAATCATTAATGAAACAATTCTACGCAGGTTTTCCCACAACATTAGACAACAATACTTCCCCGTGGCCACGAATTTCGATGTGGATTTCATAACTTGACAGCGTCACTACATTTTTGCATTTACGATCCATATTAAATATGCTAAACACGACTTGAGTAATGTGTATTTTTTTAATGTATTTCTAGAAATAAATAGTCATGGATGGCCCAGTACAGGTTAATATTTGTTGAGAACATACGTTTCAATGTCATACTGACGTAGGTAATATTCATTAAGCATTATGGCAGAATTCGCGTCATTAAATAATTGTAGGGTGATAGGCAAAGGGGATGTACGTACATCCAGAAAAACGGAATATAACAATATAGAATAATATATGACCAGACTAGAAAAACAAAATTTAAGACAATAGGTCTACAAAAAGTACCGAAGAACAAATTCAAATTTAAATTGTTTTATTCATTATAAGGTACATACATACACTCAATGAAGGTCATGTTTTAGTCATCTTACCTCGGCTTTGTGTGCCCCTCGGGCTATAGTAGACAAATTTATCAATCTCTACTAATATTAAAATTCGCAAGTAGCTATATACATCTATGTGTTATGTTTATATGAAGTTTGGGCCAATTATTATGAAATCGCATATGGGAGATGTTTAAATACCACTGAAAGACATAGACTACATATTTTACTAAATCACTTTTGTATTTGTAGTTTTGCAATTGTACGCAAGAGGTAAATTCCAACTTTCAACCGAAGAAACGAGCAGATTCTCCTTTCAATCGTTATTTAATGCGTGCAAATTACCGACAACTCAGCCATATGCAAATTGATTTGTTTTTTATTCTATACGAAAGTGAGTGCAAAACGGAGATTTCATAAAATGTCTATCTGTGTGTTTGTCTTTGATTGAACGCGGCCGTCACGGTGGGTAAAAACTAATGGCTACATACATAAATGAAGACATTAACGAACAGTTCACGAAAGCCACTCGTAACTCCTATGATTCATGGCGTTACGTATTCGCTGTGTGTATGGAAAGGGGAATTCCGGGGTCCACCTCGATACTTCACCTCGATACCGGTTCCAGCCGGTAAGGAATAATAAGGCATTTAAAAAAAAAAGTTGACATTAAAAAGAGAAAGTAAATGCAATGATTATTGACCTCTTTGTTCCTCGTACACATAAGTATAATGTCGCAAAAAAATATTCGTATGTGTTTACATAACAACGTCTACCAGTGCTAATGCTAATCGTTGATAATTAAAAATACCAACGAATCCATCTGCGGTAATCTAAATATATGTAACTCAAAGGTGACTGACTGACTGACATAGTCATCTATCAACGCACAGCCCAAACCACCGGACGAATCGGGCTGAAATTGGGCATGTAGGTAGATGTTATGACGTAGGCGTCCGCTAAAAAAGGATTTTGATCAATTCTACCCACAAGTGAATAAAATAGGGGATGAAAGTTCTTAACGCGAGCGAAGCCGCGGGCAAAAGCTCGTAATTGATAATACACAAATATTAAAACCCTATCAAACAAAAAAACACCATAATTAAAAAGAAATATACTATTAACAATCACTACCTAACTTAGTCGCAGATGCCGGTCCGAATAAAACCGGTTAAAGACGCCATTTTTTTTTTAAATTTTAGGTAACCAATGTTACTCTGACTACTGAGACAAATGTAACGAAATCTCATATCGCGTTGAAGAGAGTTTGTGAATCAATTTCAGTCATTTATTATGATCGTATAATTGCAAGAACTGTGGGGGCTTAAGGATTTTTTTTTAATTTGGACAACTTTTACATTGCAAGTTCATAGTTCAGTTCATAGTAGTTCATCGTTCATTCCGAGTTTGCATTAAGATGTTATGCATTGTTACGATTAAATTATTACCTATATTATTAAATTATATTATTGTGGATATTATTCCAACATATTATTATTATTGTTATTCGTTCAATAGTCGACATTTGACTATAATTCATGTCAATACCAATTTCATTCATTCAATCAATATTTATTCTAGACATGAAAAAACCAACTAGCTATATTCCATTTCACGGCCTGTTCACTATTCGTTTCAGAATTTTATCGGGAAGCTGGAGCCGCTGAGCTATGGGAACGAGCTGGCGCTCATCCAGCAGTTCAACCGAGGCGTTCCGATCGATTACCGCCTGCATTTCCCCGTAACATCGCCTGTGCCTCTAATAACATCGATCAGCGTCAACGACGATATACTGTGTTTTGGACCTGGAGGTATACCTACAGCTTACTTTCTTTTTTTCACTTATGTAAGTGCACACAAACAATACAGGAACAACGAGAATATATAATGAGGGCACAACTTATGCCATATTGAAATTTCTTCCTGTACTTAACTGGAGAATTAATAAAATTATTTCTTGTGAGAAAAACCTTATGACATTCATTGAAATTAGTTGTAATAATACATTATTTAGTTGTATCATACAAGGTGCCGGTAGAAGTTTCACTCCTGAAAAATGACGCTGGCTATTTAGAACAGTTTTTAGTTTTGCCCAACAAAAAAATAAAATCAGCGGTGAATGATTCATCTGTTTCTATTCAATGTTAGTTTAAATTTGATATTCAAAAATAATGTAAAGTTCGTCAGCATTAATGCGAGTGGTCCATTGACGACGAGCGGCCGAAGTATCGTCTGTTACGGAATGACTGGGTTGATATTGTTTTCATGTTTTCTAGACATTGCAAGACCAAACCAATATGTAACTAGGGTAAATCTGCAGCACAAGCTCTTCCTGAAGAATGCAGCAGACCTGTACGAAGACCAGCGGCCGCAGACAAAGCCGGTGTCGATTTATACACCGGCGAATCGATATCCGACTTTCTCGTATGAAAACCAAAACAACCCGACATGGAATAGCAGTGAGTACTTTCTGTTCATCACGTATTTGATTGGCCTCGAGTGGTCGTCTGGTCGAGTGGTTGGAGACCCTGACTGCAAAATCGGAGGTTGTGGGTTCGATATTCCGTCCAAAACAAATATTTGCTTGATAAGCACATCGTTTGGTTTGTCTGGGTGTAATAAGGATATCTATATAAGTATTGCATGGTATGCTTATCAGCTGTCCGGTTACCATAACACGGGCATTGCATTGCCTGATTTGGAATCGGACAGCCGCGTGTGGAATTGTCCCCGGTTATTATTATTTTAGTTGTTGTTTCCTTATGCTTAGAAATGATTATTAACAGCTGCAAATACCCATAACTGTAGCGCGAACACGTACTTTACCAGAGTTGCCAACGTAAAGGTATCGAGAACACGACACCTTTAGATTACGTTGACATTAGTCGGCAGCGCGATGTACTATCGTATTAACCGTACAAAAGTCACTTAACACCATACAAAACGCGGAATTGACATTTACGTTTACATTAACTTAGCCGCAAGAAAATCGGAAGTATGGTTCGCGCTCGCAAAATTAGTTCCTTTTACTCACGTTAGGGGCGCTGTACATTTCTCGTACAATTTTTTACCATTTACCGTACGAACGCTTCGTCGCCAGAGGTTCGTTTAATTGAATGATGTTAACTATAGCCTTGTCATGTTACAGATTCCGAGCCGTTCTTCATAATAAACAATTCTCAGACAGACATCGACGGGCTGAACAGGCACCAGCCGCAGAAGCCGTTCGATTATAACATATATTACCAGCAAAATGACCCCAATGATCGTGGCCAATGGCAGACCCAGCCGGCGCGACCGCCATCCGCGCAGCCGGAGTACATGTGAGACTTTCGTTCAATAAACAGACATTAGAAGCAGCGGTAGCTGCCTTTGGTTTCGAGTCCCCCACTCCGCGGACCGAGTCCGAATCCTGGAGCTGTATTACCGCTCGTGGTGAAAAGGTTTTAGGTCATGGTGTACCACGCTGGCCCAGTGCGAATTGGTAGACATCTCACAGCTCAGAAATATTATTTTTTCACGGTGTTTTCCTTCGTCGTTATATCGAGCGATATTTAAATTTTAAGTTATATAACACACGTAACAAGTCAGAGGTGCGTGCTAGGATTTGAACCCAGACTCTCCGGAGTGAGAGGCTGAATGTTAAACTGATAGCCTATCACTGCTAACTAATACTTCATATTTAATACAAATTATAAGATATTTTTTTTTAAACAATTTTAGAGACGTTTTTGTGTTTTTATTACAATTGTATAATGCTTACCACATTTTATCACCGTAAAGAGTTATGAATCGATCGACATTTGCTCTGACTAGCCCTCCTCCAACAACCACGACAACAACAACAACAACAACGACAACACAGCGGCCTGACCGAAGGCCGTCGTTTGGAGCGGAGAGCATCGAGTGCGGCGTTAACAGCAATATCGACAGCGTGCCGCTCATTTACAACGGGATGAGCTACGCGCGCGGCCAGTGGCCCTGGCTGGTCGCCATCTTCAAGCGGAAGGACATCGGCGTCACCTACATCTGCTCTGGGACACTGGTGTCCAATCTTCACGTTATCACAGGTACAATTGTTTAGTATGTTCATGTCCGGCTCGAAGGACCAAATTTTTATCGTATTCATGTGATTTTAATAAATACTAAAGTAAATTTCAGACGCGTGCGACTAAAGTAATAACAATAATATCTTGACCCTCACAAATAACCACCTGATCCCAAACTAGGCAGAACCTGTACTAAGATGACCAGAGCGCTGTTAAAAACCCACGAGCTCCGGTTTTGCAACCGGAGCCTCTGAACCCTAAACCGAGAGTCCAGTCAATTTACACAAGAGTAACACTGTACTATTTCCCCAGCGGCTCACTGCATGCACAGGAAGACCTCGCTCACTTCCATGAACGATATCATAGTGAAGGCGGGCGTGTACAACATCCTGGACTGGGGCGACGACGACGTCACCGTCACCAGGAGGCTTGCCGCCGCCACCATACACTACTCATTCAACGCGTCCACCCTTGCCAGTGAGATTTCTTAATATTACTATATTCACTGCACTAGAAAAAGAAAACAGCATCGTTCGTTACGGCATCGCCTGTACTTATTGCAATTATTACTGATTTCTGCTTTCTCTCCAATTGCCACAAGCCACCGACGAATCGCATAAGAACACCAATCCGGTTAAGTAAAGAAAAAAAAATTTATTCCATCCAAGAAAAAAATACAAAAAGTTTTTTTAAAATTTTTATTTCATATTCAAATTTCACAACCCTTTTCAGAACCAAGCAACCGCCCTCTCACACGCATCCCTGTGGTATATATATATATATATATATATGTATACCCCTGTATTGACTTGTCAAGTCTCGATCTGCTATTCCAGATGACATCCTCGTGTTGACGTTCACGAGGCCCGTGGAGTTCAACTCGTACATCAAGCCGGCGTGCCTGTGGAGCGGGAACACGGATCTCACGCTCATCGTGGGCGCGGCCGGCGTTGTGAGTATTTACGTACATCATCCCTCAATGAAATCCCCTACAACAGACATAGAACATGCGGTCTCATATTTTTTCTTCGACCCTCTCACTGGTCCTCTGTTGGAGCGGGTCTTCTCATAATTTATTATTATTGTTAATTTAAAAAAAAGCGAGCGTCGTCGGTGTAAAAATGAGAAAGGGAATGCTCCGCTGGTTCGGACATATGGAAAGAATGGACGATGAAAGAATGACGAAGCGGATGTACAATGCGAGTGTTGATGGATGTAGGCGCCGAGGGAGACCTGGACTGTCCTTTCTCGGCCAAATAGGTCAGACACTGGCTGACGGGGGAGTCAAGAGTCTCCGAAGCCGGCGTGAATGCATGAAAAAAGTGATGAATTATAATTATATAGAAAAAAGTAAGATGTTACTATTTCTTATCTGTTTTCTTTTCTAATCACAGGTAACTGGTTGGGGAGTGAGCGAGATAGGGCCCGCGGGCAAGGGCGAGCCGCGCATGGTCCGCATGCCGGTGGTCAGCACGGCCACGTGCCGCGCCAGCAAGCCGGACTTCCACAAGCTCACTTCGTCCAAAACACTCTGTGCAGGTAAACTCAATCCATGGTTGTTAGTGACAGATCAAATTTTTAATAGATAACCTTAGAAATATGTTGAAAAAATTCCGTTCACTAGTTCACTATATGCCCCCATTGTACAGACAATATTTTTTTATTCGTATTTTATTTCTATACCCAGTCTGAATCCACTACACTACAGTTTTTGGAACGAAGTTCCTTTTCGCGCGTTACGAAAGGGTGCTAGACGGAAAAAGTTAAGACCAAAAGTTGTAACGACACTTTTTGCTATAGTTGTAAGTTGTAGTCGTACACGTTTCTCTGTCTGTCTCTCTCTCTCTCTCTCTCATAGGAAGCAAGCCAGTTATTTTCGTTTCGTCTATATATTTCGCATTGAACAGTGTGGTGTCGCGACGATTATTTTTGTTGAGTGTTTACAGGTTTTTTGTGTATAAAACTTAAAAGAAAAAAGGAAATAAAATTTTATTACAACTCCTTCACTAAATAATCGAAAGGAACTTCGTTCCATCCGGGTGTCCGTTGACACCTCTCTTTAATTTTAAAGCATATAATTATTTTAGGTGACCGCAACGGAGCCGGTCCGTGTTTGGGAGACTCTGGCGGAGGCCTTTACATGCACGATAACGGGCGCTGGAAGATACGAGGCATCGTGTCGTTGTCCCTGGTATCGCAGACCGGAGACTTGACGTGCAATCTCAACGACTACATCGTATTTACGGACGCAGCACAATATTTGACATGGATTAGCGACACGATGAAAGGCTAGTTAATAAATTAATAGTAATTCAGTTACGATAATTTTTTATCGATGTAAATAAATATTATTAAATTTCAATGAAATTACAGTTGTCGTGTATTTATTTCTAACTTGCGACGTTAATAATATAATTGGGTTTCAAACTGAAAGTACTTGTTAATATAAAATGTCTTGGCCATAAATATTTCATGTTGTAATCATGTTTTTAATTTAATCTTAAATTAAAATTACTCTTTATGACCCATCATTTTTTTCATTGAGTATTGTTGTTACTTATGTATTTAAAGTATAAAAAAGTATAAAAAATCCTTAATTACTTTAAGATCACTATATTAATAAATACTATTTATGACATTTGAGTTTTTGTCATATCGTGTCCCATTCTACTCTTATAAATGGTCCACACTACTATATACCAGAGGACTTCTGGATACAAAAAATACAAATCAAAGCAGTAATAGTATTTAATTCGTATACTCCTAGAATTAAAGAAATACACATACGCCTTCTAGTATTTATTAGAAAAAAAGCGCACATTCCCTCGCTACATAGCGATAGATTATAAAATAGTCTGAGGGTATATATTTTATCTGTTTTGTCCATTTCATCTACGATGATACAGAACATATCAAAAAAAGTATTGACAGTGTCAGTTTGGCATTGACACATTGACAGTAAATTTAAAATATTGTTGTTCATTGAATGAACTTCATTCGTTGTTCATTTTCGCGTGTTATTATTTAGATTAGTAATGGACAAAATGTTTTGCTATTTTTATTTTAGAATATAACCAAAATGGCCTGGACCAAATTACTTTGCAATTGTAAAGAGTTGCAATTGGTTGGCACTCTAAGTGGCGGACAAAGCTTTAGGTATGTGTCGCTGATAACTAAATGCAAAATGTAAACATTGCAATTAAATTATACAGTATTTTGGAGTGAATATGTTGCTAAAAGAATTCTTTTAAATACTCTAGGTGGGAGCATAACAAGGAAACAGATGAATGGACCGGTGTGTTTTCAAAAACTGTGTGGAAGTTACGCGAGAGGGACGATCATTTACAATATAAAATAATAGGATCTCTGATAGATGCCTCCAACAAAAGTGAGCCAAAAAGCCAAAACATTGTATTTGAAACCCTGTTAAGTGATTACTTTCGATTAGATACGAATTTGGGGCATTATTATAAAGAATGGTCGGAAAAAGATGAGTTGTTTAAAACTGCGTGTAAGCAGTTTTACGGTATTAGAATGCTCAGACAAGAACCAGTTGAGAATCTCTTTTCATTTATTTGCAGTCAAAACAATCACATATCCAGGTAATGTTAACATGTTTATAACAATATCAGCTTTCGCCCGCGACTTCGTCCCGCCGCCGCCGCAAAAAATGTAATTATTTACGACATCACATTAGAAACCTCAAAAATAACAGTATTTCTCTACTATACAAAGGATGTTATTATACATATAAAACTTCCTCTTGAATCACTATATCTATTAAAAAAAACCGCACCAAAATCCGTTGCGTAGTTTTAAAGATCTAATCATACATAGGGACAGACAGCAGAAAGCGACTTTGTTTTATACTATGTAGTGATAAAAGTCCCGGTATTAGCACATTCATTTCCCACGCAAAGCGAATGGGATTAAAACAAATTTATTCCGGGGCTGAGATGTTGCGAGGTGAAGTCCCAAAGGTCCCAGCACACCTACCCTGACTTTACTGGGGCCTCGAGTTGTATACCCAGGTACCTTAGCGCGTTCGTACATCTCCTATGATATTACGCCAACCCGAACCCTTCCAACGGGCACACTTTAATATACGCAAAACATCAATTTTGTTTATACGTGTTGTAGAGTCTAACATCTACAATACACGCGAAAGCTCTCTATATCCGATCTGAATAATAATGTTTAAGAAAATAGGGGATGCGAGCAAAAGTGTGGCAACTTGAGATCTAAACCGAACCATATAACGTGCCCTTATATTAGTCTCAGTACCATGATCTCTTCAAACTACTAATGATAATAATAACGGGTCAACTTCACACAAGGCTGTCTGATTCCTATTTGGGCAACTAAATACCAGACATGTAATGGTAACCTGACAGCTGACAAACATTTATACATACTATATAATACTTATATACATATTTTTATTACGCTCGAGTGGGAGTCGAACCCGCGACCTCCAATTTAGGTCAGGGTCTCTAACCCCTAGACCGAGAGACCAGTCAATATAATCAATCAATTAGAACAACAACCATAGCTCTGCTGCTTAGCAGCAATCGAGAATAGGTGCAGCTATATTCCAATGCAGGCTAATCGTAAATAAATCATCTTCCATTTCAACTATTCCCAAAAACAA
>DWDX01005639.1:0-10347 GCA_018245675.1 Agara michaeli | reverse complement strand
TACGCCACAGGGCGCGGGAATATTTTCTCGGGATTTTATGGGATAGATTGTTTAATGGAAGTGGGATCGGTTGTTTTGTGTATTCTATGGCGAATGCGCCAAATAATGATAACCATTTCGTGAGAAATGACACCAATGACAAACGTGACGTGACAATTAGAGCCAATTTTAACCTTCACAGAGAACATTTTCGTGTAAAAAAAACCTACGCTGCACCAAAACTCATGCAAAATCCGGTTGTGTTGAATAAATGTTGATAATAATGAACAATATCGGCTACTTGTTTTATTACTATGTTTGAAATAAATTCCTATATTTTTTTAAAATGTAAAATCAGTTCATAGTAAGTGGTCAAAAACGGATTGATTTCACCAATGTGTAAAAAATACTTATATTGTACGATAAACTGCGTGTAATTGTTAAAGGAGATATTTATAAAACCGCTAAGATAGCAACAAATTATTATTATCTAACGGGAACGAGCGTATTCCAGATCTCTCTAGGTACCGGAAGATACAAGGGAACCTAACATATATAACATGCAGAAAACATCCACCCAACATAAACATTTTAAAAATCTTTGACAAAATATGATCGGGGGAGCTGTAATTTTACAAACCTTTCATCGACCGCACGGTAACTCAGCACAACAGAAGGACCTGTTTGGTAAGAGCAGAAGCGTTCTCCCGCGGCCATTTATAACAATTCTGTCAAAAATATTGTTAAATAAATACAAATCTACAAATGTCCACGTCGTGTCGGTCACCTCTCCCAAGGAATAATAGTTTCAACTTATTTCATTTTCATAGCGCGCAGTTTTGACAGCATGACGGGCACATTATACTGGTAACATTTATTTTGAATTTTCATTAATATCTCTTTGCGAAAATATAAATGCGAAGTTTCGTATGGAAACTCAGAATACGTATCTTACTATGATTAAGAAACATTTCTACAATCAAGTTTTCATCGTACCTACTAGTAGTGCGCTTTTGAAATTTATTGTTCTCCTGAACAATTTTTGAATAAAAGACACTATACAAGCTATATAAATCTAAGAAGATTTATATAGCTAGTATAATGTTACTATTTCTTTCAGTTTCTAAATTTGCAGAAACTTTGCGAGTGGATTTATGACGTCCATTAAATCTTTGACTATTGTATTATCAGATTGCATCTGATGAAGAGCGCGCGAACAAAGGTGATTGCTCATTCAAAGTCCTCTCCGGCGGCTAATTGCCCTCCAAGTGGCCTATTGAAACGAAACGAATCCTTGATTTATTTATTTATTTAGGTCGCCAACATTCTGTACATTATTGCATGGTTATAATTGCAAGTGTGGTAAATATAGTTCGCTAAACGCTTGATAAAAAATTACAAACTTTCTTAGTCAAAGAACGAGTATATGCCAATGTTACAGACGAATAATATTTTCTACTGCAACCACGGACAACACTTGAGTGTGTGTTTTGTTTTTGTAGTGTATATTTTTACAGCTGCCCGGTTAACTTCTTAACACGCGTATTTCTTTGCCTCATTTGGAATCACACAGCCTGGTGTGGGATTGTCCCAATTATTATTATTTATCAAAATTATTATCAAAGCTCTCCTTATTATATTATGTTCCATAGCTTTCAGCGCGTCGTCGAAGCGCACAAGTTTCATTTCCTGGACGCAGGGAGTTCAGAGACCGGAGCGGAGCACAGAACGATAAACAGATTTAGTGGCTGGCGCTTCTCCAACGGCTCCGGTGGACCGCAGATCTAAACTCGAAAAGAAATTACACATACAATTGTCATTGAAACTCCCTGTTATCGCCAAATTCACATAATACTATGTTTTTGGCAAAATCTCTGCATGGATCATGGATCTGCAGCGGCGAGATTTTTTTCAGTGTTTTATTAGGCAACTTTGTTAGACTAGATTAAATGCTTAAAATTACGTCTTGCCCAGCATAATTCACTCGGCGCATCTCTAACGAAGGTCGAATTTATATTCGTAAGTGTCCATAAAAAAGTAACAATAATGAAAACGCTTGTTTCAGCGAGCGTACAACGTTTTTAACCACAAAGTACGTATGTGTATGAATACTAATAGCATAGTAACTGCTTTGTAATGTTACGTATTAAGATTAATTGTCGTTTCCTTTGTTTTAATGCGAAAGGTTAAAACGGTACATCTCGCTTATTTAAGTAACTTTCAAACTGTTGAAATAATACAATACAATTCTATTTATTTCTGTTCTGTGAAAGTTATAAACATGTATTGTACGATGTGATGCGGGTAAAAGGACTTCAGAAAATTCGTTGTCTCCATAAAACTCATATGATTTTATAAGAAAATGTCATTGACCTTATTACATTTCGTCAAACCCAGATCACTGGTTTTTCCAGATTTAAAATTTCCATATCATTATGGACATTGCCACCTACACAGCAAACTTATTGTAACTATAAATCTTGCCTGTTCTGTATTATTATTTTCGGTCTTTTTCGTTCATTCACGAGTGATATATGCTGTAGGTACTAACGTCACATAGTCGTCTCGTTTTCATTCGACCTTGAAGCGGACTTTCCTCGCGATAACCGTGTCACTTCCCATTCCCGGGCCGTCACTTGCCGATGCTGGTGGGGGAGTGCGCGCGCGCATCGGGGAAGGGAGAGCACCATTCCGTGGGAGAGGGGAGGGGAAGGAAGCGCGCGCGGCGGGAGGCACTATTTAAAACCGATGTAGGCCAAGTCAGTGGGCCGGCGGACGAAGCCAGGTGGTTACCGAGCTATTTCCAATGTGATACGGTTACACTTGGCAATTGGACGCGATATCAATTTTGCGAATCGTGGCTTCCGTTACAATCGACCCATTTCGTGTAAAGCTTAGAGCTTAATCTTGCTGTGCTTTCATGTAAGCCGGTGCGTACGGTGCACGCAGCTCATGAAGTTTTTGAGATTAAGATAAAAACAAAGAGTTTTAATTGGAAAAGAACACTAACAGTACTATTGGTCCTGTTATAAGGTTTGGTGGATATGTCCATTGTCCATGAGTGGCAGTAAGCTACGTTCTTAGTCAATAATGTATGTATTGTATAAGTATAAGTACCCCGTTATGCTGCGAGCTATTTATGAATTCGCAGATTATATTGTCAAAAGCCACATCATCGTATATCTAACGAATATTGACGTGTATAATTAGACCAGTAACACGACTTGGCAACATTGAAAAACTATTTTTCTAACATGACGTTGAAAAATTTTATATATCCTGTCTGCGGGCTTCGGACCGTATAACTAGCTTATTTGAAGGATTTCGTAGTCTTATAAATCTTTCGTCTGTGTTAGAGAAGTCAGATTTCCATCCAAGGTCCATCGGTTTCCCAGTCCGGTGGTCAGATAACCTGGCTGCTAAATTGAGGGTCGTGGTTTCGATTCCTACCACGGAAAGATGTTTATGTGATGAGCGCATCTGGTTTATTCTGTATATGGGTATAATAAAAACATCTTAATTGTGTCGTACATGTAAGTTTATCGGCTGTCCATTTACCATAACAGAGAACATTGAATTGCCTAATTTTGAATTGGGCATGTTACGCGGAATTGTCCCAATTATTATTAATGATTGCAGCTCTTTGTCGTCCCACAGCCGGGCACGAGCCTCTCCCGTAATCCCGAAACATCTCCCACTTCACTGCTCGAGTGCGGACTCGCGAATTGAGCTCCATTATCCGTTGGGAGCCCATCGAGCCGCCCGCTGTCCGCGATAACAATAAACGAAAAACGTTTATTTGATTCGTCTCTCAGCAAAAATGTGCGATGCTAGTAAGAGGTTGGACATATTTTTGCTGCGTCCGCAATTATCCTATCTGCTCGAAGACGATGCCGCGCGGAGTCGAAATACGTTTATCCGAAATGGGATATTGACTTTCGATACACGTCACCATAATATTCCTTTCTTTACAATATTAAAACTCGACCGGCCCGTCGGTCGAGTGGTCGGTGACGTTTATCGCTAAGCCGGGAGTTGCGGGGTCGATTTAGACACTACACATATATTTATGTGAAGAACACTAATATTTACTGCACGCCTGAGTATAAATGATCCTTATCAACCTTCAAAACCAGCCTATTATTGGCAACTCTGGTGTTGCTCATTCATTTACAATCAGGTGACCCATCAGCCTGTTTGCTGTCTCTATATATATTTCACAAAATGTATATGTGTATGTATATATTTATTTATGTATCCGGTGACCGCAGCTGTCCTCTGTACAACTTGAGTTCAAATGCTACCTATTAGCACTGTTAATATTAAAATGGTAAGTTTCCTATTGACACTGTGTTGTTCAGTAACCCACAATTACATACATTATGTACGAAAGTCAACGTTAGACCTCCACGTGTGATATGTAGACACTGTATACACAAATTACTACAGAAATAATGAAACTGAACTCCCGTTTGATTAAAGGCAAACAATTCCAATTGAGTTATTCTACAACAGTATCGCGTGCAAACGAACGAGCGAGTAGGTACATTTAAATTTAATTAAAATGAAAAACAGAATATATCGTATATTTCTTCTTTATAATAATTTACTGTGAGTAATGATTATTACTCTGCGATTACAATCCACGTATAGTTATAATAAGTCGGTAACGAGGAGAAAATATCTACAGGAAATATTTATATATTGTACACATTTTCTTCTCCGATTATTGGTTTAAATAGCGCGTAGAATTTATAAAGCGTATCGACGAGCACGACCGGCGGCAACGTGGTCCAACGGTGTCATCGAACCAACAAAGTTTCCAATTTTCCATTCGCCAAATGTCACTCCTTATTGAATCAAATAAACAATCAAAAATATTTCTAAAGAATATGAACTGTACAAATGTGCCTCGTGTGTCACCGCCGCGCTGTGGTAACGTGCAATATGGTATTAAAATCGGAGAATAGCGAGATCTGTCCGCCAGCGAAATGAACAAAACTTTTTATTGAATGCTTAAGGCAAAGATTACATAATGCTTGGAGTAAAATCTTTTTTGCCTTATACGATGTAAATATTATCAAAAATATAAAAACAAATATTAAAATCGCGTGTTAATTGTTTTAATAGCTCGTAACGTACAGTTTGGAAAAACTGACAGAGATTAGAAGGTCGGAAGAACTTAGAAATAGTAACAAATTGATGGACTACGGAGACAATTGAAATGTGTACTAACAATGAAAACCTATTTGCTACGTCTATGAATGGAAAATAATTACGTCATTTGATAAAATAAATTACAAGATTTTATAATCATAGGATTACATTCGTTTTCGTGTTCCAAAGCTGGGCGCTAGACCATACTCCAACACGCCATTTCAGTGTGGACGGCGGCAGGCAGCGTTACGACTCAACGTCCAACCCGGACCTTTTTAAATCGCCTTCAAAGCCTCCGATGAGGTCAGCCCATTGTTATATAACGATGAGAACCGGGACAGATTTACTCACCTTTTTTCGAGGCACTAAAACGCTTGTGGAAGTTAGCCACTAAAGGCCTCACCTATCCAGAAGCCGACCGCATCCCGTGTCACTTAACTTCGCTTAACTTCGTTGATCGCTAGTAACATGCGACCGCATATCAGCTTACCGTATTACCGTATTATACAACGTATTAAAATACAATCAAAACACTAGGTGTCGCACGAATATTAACAACTTATTGACAGTAAACCATTCTGCTCCAGTTTCATGGCTAAAATTAAACTAGCCACAAGCCTAAATACCTGTTCACGTTACATTTCAGCCGCACAGCGAGAGTTTATTAACGCACGTCTAATAATATAGCGCCTTGAGATGGAAACCGGTCCTGGAAATGGTCGTAACGTTCATAACAAACATTGCCGACGACGATCGACGGAAATGGGACTATTTCTAGCGAACGTAGCGTTGCCATGGCGACGGTGACTGTCGCAATTTCTTTTACATTGATATTGTATCAAACACCGACACGGGCCACCTTATGTTTGGTAGTCGACGAAATCTATAAGAACCGCGCTCAATTCTACGTAACACCGACATTATATACGAATATGTAGGAGGTTGAAAAAAGAAATGTTTATTCATAAAAACCATACCACTTAATGCTCACACAAATATTAATAGCAACAACAATTAACCAATGCAAGATGTGAAAGCAAAAAAAATTAAAACAATCAAAAATATGAAATAATGCAACCCTTTATGCACAATACAAAATGAAAAGAGGAAAACGAAGTATTTGCAGTTACTCATAAAAGTAAGTTATTCACAGATTCGATCGAAATGCTAAGATGTAATATTCTCAGTTACATACACACGCTGCCCTGCAGCAGACAAGACATAATTATATAAACTTCAGTCGCATTGAAACGTTTGTCTTCTTATTATGTAGGTATTTGACAATAGATTTACACGCTTTTATCCATCCAAGAAGGTAGTAACTTTCTAGAAGTGTCTAGAAAGTGCATGTCAGCAAACTAACCGCTAGCTAGACGAATACAATTTACCGAGAAGCTCGATACAGCGGCTGCGAAGCCAATCGTTATGATCTGCAAGGAAGGACGCTTATTAAACAATTGCTAGAGTTCTTTGCGTACGAGTAACTAATTAATTAATTAATTGATGCCCGCACGAAACGTGTAATCGTTCTGCTCACTATGGTGTTGGCGCAAAAAATGAACGATACACGTGAACAGCTAATGCAGACATGGTTGGAAACCGAACCCACGACCCCGGTTTCAGCAGTCAGCACCGCTGCACGAAGAGGTCAGTCAAGTAGGTAAGTAACACTTATTTTCATAAAAGAAAACAGAACTTTATCGGCGAAATTTTTGGCAGAGCTGATAGCTCTGACAAATATCATGGTTGGAACAGGAGTAGAGGTTTAATTCGAAAAGTCTTTGGCACCCGACGCCGTCTCCAAAAACGCGCAGTCCGCTCCGCTCGATCTGATAACGATATTGTATTTTCCGGCTGCAGTCGGTAATTGTCGTGAAACTTATGAAAGTAGGTCTTGCTTTTATTTTAACTGCTAGCGCAAGGGCAATGCGCGGCGAGATATTATTTTTAAAGCGGCAACTTCAGCTTTCCCCGGTTACGATTTAAAACGAATAATGCCCCGGTTAAACAATTTTTCAAAGTCAGTGCATTAATGTAATATTCTCTTTAAATTAACGATACGCAGTAGGCGTGCAGTCTTAGTCTAACATTTATTAGCGACCTACTTGTATGGTAAACGAGTAATGTGAAATTTTAGCATGTTGTTACAATAAAGTATTTTTATTATAGTGGAATCAAGAATTGGTGTTGAACATTTGGAAATTTGGAAAATGTCATCATATTACGAGTATGTGACTACAGCTAACTTCCACGAACTCGTATGATCAACTCAATGAAAAACCCTATAAATCTTAACTGCACATTTACCCAAGTCTTGTAAGCCCTAAAGGTCCCGAGTGGAGTCGAACGCAGTGATCTTTATCGCTAAAAGGATTCCGGAAGGTGTACCTCGAGATCAGAGAGAGAGATGTACCGCGAGAGATCACTTATCACTTATTCATGTCTATAAACAGATTTCATTGATTTTTAGATAACAGTGAAAGCCAGCGACCGTTTTTGAAACAAACTTAGTAGAGCGTGTCAGATGCAATATAAGTAACTGATTAGAAAATGAGGAACCTATTGCATTTTGACATTCATTTATAGCCAATCCAACCTCGATAAACATACTCGGAATAGTGATAATACATATAGGTATATGCACGAAGCCAATATTTCAATAAATAAAACGCGCCCTACATACGTTTTGGTGGCGACCGTAAAATAAATCATGGCAATGGTGGGACGCAGCGGTAGAATATTCCTCGCAATCGTAAACATTAAAATTAGTATGGAAATGTGAAAATGTCCGAGCGACCAGTGAAGTGGGAGCTGGTAGGACCTGTATACGGTTCGCCCGGGGAAGCACCACCGCCACACCTATTTCTACCGTGAAGCAATTGTTTTTACAATTTGTGTTTCGGTTTGAAAGGTGTGGATGCCGGTCCACGTGTATAATAGAGGCGACCATCTCAGTCTTCAATAGTAGTGACGCATTCGTGACAGACCTTTGATAGGGCGGATACTAACAAACACTAACAAATACTGACTGGACTAATTTTACTAACAGTCCCATTCCTGCAGTCCTGTTACTAAGGAATCTCATCAACTAATTCCTTTTAACACCTTTTAACTGTATTCACACTGACAGTCCCATCCCTAGAGCCCTATCAGAAGTCGATTGCAGATGTCCACGGGCGGGAGCGGTCACTCGTGACTGCTGCCAGCTCGTTCGCTACTCTCCAAACATAAATTTAAAAAAAAAGAAGTGACGCGCGGTTAAATGTACGATTTATGTTCGCATCAAACACGACGCACTCGTGTGCCTACGATTTACGCGTCATTGTATTTCATAAACGTCTACCGAGCTCACGTTTATATTATTGGATTCGACCAGCCTCTGGGTGTAATGGTCGGTGACTCCGACCGCTAAACGGGAGGTGGGGGTTCGAATCCCGCGCAGGACAAACGTTTGCGCGATGAGCACATTTATTTGTTATGTCTAAATATAATAAAAACATGTGATAAGTATTAAATAGTTGGTGTGGAAACCAGCCCGAAAGTCAGTCGAACTACTATTGATGAATTTCTAAAATGTCAAAATGTTTTTAATCGCTATATTATTCAATACATTTGAATTATCTTTAATGGCGGATACCGGGGCGTTGTACAAAGCTATTGAGAGCGCATAGTATGAAAAAGCTTTCGTATCACAAAGCCTCACTTCAACTGCAACTCCACTCGTGAAACTGAAACGGGAAATTCATAAACGGCTGCTTCAATTACGCATTTATCTTCGTAAATAAAAAGATGTCATTATACAATAAAATATTATAGTTTAAAATATGTACTTTTGATTTTTGTCAAAGAGTTTAAAGGTTTTTATCATATGATGTTGCGAAATATGCTTATCCGCGCTCGGCTAGCGCGGTAGATTATGCCCTGAGACTTTTCTAATACTCGCATAGACATCTTTTACACCTAGACACGGGACAAACAGAAGTGCTCATTACACAAACGTTTGTTCCGCGTGGGATTCGAACATGCAACGTCCGGTTTACCGGTCGGGGGCTCCAACCACTGCACTCGGAGGCCAGTCAGTGTATCTGTAAATATATTTTCAAGGTGATAGTTCGTGAACGTAATCGCGCCGCGCTCGCGAATCGAGCTGCCCCTATCCAATATTCACCGTCCGGTGAGCGCGCTGCGTGCGCCGCCGTACTTGCACGCCGCCGACAACGGAACGTTTGAGCGATGTAAATAATCAACTAGCGTGAAACTGGAAACGACTCAACACTACATACACGTGCACTCACACAGATACGTCCGTGTAACGTGTACTAAGTAGCGGTGTGTACACCGAATACTGGTTACATATTTAATATGTAAATCTTCGTGTATTTCGGAATTGTATAGAAATGTATCGTGTGTATACCTTGTAAATGTACAGTGACCGATGATTGATAGACTCGACATTAAATATCGACTAGTTGTCGTGTACGGTGGAATTGAGACATTTTTCGGACGTAACGATTATTTTTTTAATCAGTTTTTTCACGAAGACCGAATCCACAGACATATATTTCGAACACGATGGTTTTTCGTTTGTGTCATGTATAATGTTCCAGTCCATGGTTTCTGATACAATTTAACCTTCAATACTGTGCAATAAATAAAATATTAATAATAAAAAGGGCATTTCATTAAAAAAAAAATATTATCGAAGAAGTTTTCCTTGATCATCGGCTTATTGTTTCGCGAAAAACTGGGACAGTGGGTCGGCAAACCGTATTTGGAGTGGAGATTGCAACGCAAATGAATTTTCATTTTCTTAAAAAACTTTTCTTTTGCAATAGCAACGTATTACGAACGAGGTCACGCTTTAGTTGGGAGACCTCGGTGTAGGTAACGATTACTAGGTACTATATTTATATTGCTATATGAAAAACATTTTCAATATTAAAATAGGTATACAACGATATAAATATTTATACTAAAATATTTAATAACACTGTTTGGTACGATTTCTCACATCCATTATTTGTACTGAAAAGATGATTAATTCAGACTAAATAGAGAGAAAGTCGCTGGGAAGAGACATAACGCTTTTTCCTTACGTGACGATTTCTACCATTCGGCCCGTACCGCGATTCAATATTAATGACTAGCTGACTCGGCAAACGTTGTTCTGCCCTAAAAATGATTAAAATAATGGTATAATAACTTAATCTC
>DWDX01005638.1:0-10348 GCA_018245675.1 Agara michaeli | reverse complement strand
AAGGATATAGGCTACCTTTTATCGCAAAATATTTAATAACATGTTACTATGTATATCTTATAGCTGTATATGTTTACAACAAGAGAAGGCTGTGGAGAAACATATAGGCTACATTTTATCCTAGAATTCGCGCAGGATCGTGATTTACACGGAAATAACTTTGTGACGCACTAATTTTAACGCGGGCGAAGCCACGGGCATAGCTAGTTTACGATATACGTATTTCATATATCATTATCAACATAAATTAAAGTTAGATATTAAAATTAACAACAAACGTAAGAAACTAACAAGGAAGACATAAATTCTTAAACATCGTAATTCCTATAAATTCAGAAATCCAGAAGACCTATAATTATAATATAATTATAATCTACGTGGAAGCAAAACTTGATAAAAATCCATGAAGTAACTTTTGCGTGATTGACTCACAAACATAACAGTATAATAACTTAATAAATATGAAGGCTCAATACCATGTAGGCTTGCAAGTGATCGTGTCTGACTAAAGGTAAAAATATTCAGTCTCCGTAAATACCTTCCAATCTCTACGAGGCTGTAATCTTTATCGTTATCCAGCTAACGAAGTTCGTTGTTCATTTAGCAAGAGTCGGGCAATTAAAGGCGTTTATTACCGCCAGATGGCGCTAATTCGCACTGATATGCAAATTTTGGTAAACAAGTGCTCGTTAAGGAGGAATTTTATTTCTTGGTTCAATGTGTTTTTTTATTGAGTTTTGGGTCCAGTTCTACACGAAACCGTAAATTTAAATTCAAATGGATTTATTTTCTAACGAGTACACTTAAAGAAAGTGATACATTTTTACAGTTATCGTACATCGGCTTTGTGTGCTCCTCAACTTGCGGTCATCCTGATAGTCAAGGTGGCGGTGAAGATTTAAAAACTATTTCTTTATTTCCATTGCATCAATGGCACATGTTTCGTACGATATTTAATAGTGTCAAGATGAACAAAATGCACTTTTCTGACGATCTACAAGTAGGTACTCTTTTAATATCAGGGTCAAACATCCTATTAAGAGTAACTTGTGTGAAGCGACTTCGTAACTACGAAAATTGAAGGTGACCGAATAACCAATTACGTGACTTTGGTATGCATTACGTTACAAAGAAATGACTTTAGTATGCAATGCGACTTCGTCGTTATCCCGCTAACGAACCCAACACTTCCCTACGAATATTATTATAATTAAATCATGTTATAAGCGCCGGAGGTTACAAAATTTGCATAGATATGAAAATGTAGAAATGTCCTCTATCACTTCGTCGGGGAATATTAATTAAATGCATTGTTTTATCCGTGACTAGTAATAGTAACATAGCTGTTTAAGTCCATTATTAAGACGTGTTAAGGTTACCAACATGCAATTGACCGGCGCGGTCTACTGTGCCTTCACCTCTTCTCGATCGTAAAGGAGATCTATCCAACACTAGAATAATAAACAGAGATAATAAAATAAACAATAAACAGAATCACGGTGAGCAGTTACAACAAAGGTAAGAACCATCCCGGTGACTCCAAAAGTAGAAACGTTGCATCAAAATCGGTCAAGCCGTTTAGGAGAACTATTCCCGAAATACATAATTACTTCATTATTGATTAACAGTCGTCAAGTTAAGGCTTCAGCGCACCGGATATCCTGGTGAATCCTTGTAAAAAGTTTCGCAAGTTGAAGCGCCTCCCGGCAAGTAGATACGAAGGTGGTAGTAGGATACGTATGATTTTTGATTTTCTCGGGAATTGTCCAGTATTTTTTACAACAAAAAGTAACAGTATATTTACATTTGAATTAGCCCAATATAGTTTTTGTTAAAATATTCTGAATCATAATACATTAAGCGTTGTCTTCTAAATATTTAATAATAGTTGAAATCTTAATCTTTGTCGATTACAATTAAACTCAATCGGAAAACCGTATGTTAAATTTTTAAACACTTATGTGACTTTCCTGCTGGACCCGGCTCTCCTCTAATAATAAGCAGGTTTAAAGCGGTAGTCTACCACGTTAACAGAATTACAAACGTATGACGGCATTGTGAAGAACTATAAGGTGTCCTTATTTTTTCACCGTTATAGTAAGTCATATTTTGTAAAGATATTATAAAACGCAAGTAAGTTTAAAAGTCAGAGGCGCGTGCTAGGCTTTACATCCTGAACGTCGCAACGAGAGACTGGAATTCAAACCACTAAGCTGCCACTACTTATAATATTATTAAAAGAAAACTGTAAATATACTTCAAATAAATAAGACACGGAAACGGGTATGTTTTTAAAATTGTTGACTGTAACGTGGATACTATCGGTCGAAAGAGGGGTAAGTAGCGCGGAGAGAGGTAACAGAGGTAATTAAAGACGTTTATCTGTTGCAGGTGTTGTGCGCTAATTCCCCGCGGGATGGCGCTGTTCCAACAGGACTGGGAAAAATACGTTTCCTTGCCTCGCTCTTAAGTGAGCTTATTTAAAATCAGGTTTTAGGGTATAAAGAGGTTTTATTTAAAGTCAGTATTTTTTTACGTCGCTTCCCTAAATGTTGCTTATTTGAAGCACAATTTTTTTTTACCGACTTCAAAAAGGAGGAGGTAATAAATTCGACCTAAGTTTTTTGTTTTTTAAATCGTTCGACTACAAGCTCACCTGAAGGTATGCGGGGTGCAGTGTGCGACGTAGCTGGTTGCCTGGAAACCGCCTATTCATTTTCGACTTAGTATATTTAAAATTAATATTCATAATGTAACATGAGTATTTGTATGTCAGTAGTCATTCAGTTGCGAGCATTGTCAGTTACATTTAATAAAGCTATCGAAACATGAAAACGCCTTTTAAATATCAAATAATCTCTAAAAGCTCTAAAAGTTCTACAAGCAAAATCATTAACTTTAGTATGACCGTGTTGGTCCAATGATTGTTGATTTATTTGTTTACTACTGAATGGTTATCGGTTCGATTACTACCGAGGACAATTATATGTGTGATAGGTGTGTGTGTATATGTGTGATAGGTGTGTTTGTTTTATTTCCGCATGTAATATCGATATAAGCATACATTTATCAGCTGTCTGATTACCATAGTACAGGCTTGGCCTAGTTCGGCATCAGATAGGCACGTGCGAGTTGTCCCACGATATAATTATTAACCGAGTGCCGTATATCTCACATATATAAACACGAGCGCGTAGGTACACACGTTACGATCGAGTATAAACGTATGATCGTCCCCATACATCTAACCTCGAACCTCCTCTGAATACATAATAATGCGAGCGCACCGCGACGCTATATGTATTCAAATTTGTTTGCTTTCACGGGAAGATTGCTTTTTGATAGCTGTAATTACAACCACATATCATTTTAATTGTTGCCGAGGGTGGGAATAGGGAAGTGCTTTCAAAAATGTTCGCGCCAATTTTGAATGTATATCACCATACCCACGTGATTCAATCATTGTGTATATTTTAATTAAATAATAAAAACTCATTTACTTGTCAAATAAATTCATTTTTCCGTTAGGGACCTTGCGTGATGGCGTGTTGTTGTTTTTGTTGTTGTTATCTTTTACGAATGTATTCCATATAAACATTTTTAGGTAAATATAACATTGCTATATCCAATGCTAAATTTTATTAAATTTGGAAGAGTAGGACATTCTGACACAAGTAGTTACTTACATAAAATAGTCATAAAAAATAACAATATATCAATTTTATGTATCCTTATTGATATAAATAAATATTCTATTCTAAACAAACATATACGCAACTAAGGCTAGATTTAGGCCATGTAACAAAGACTCACATATTCTGACCAAAAGTTAGGCACTGGCTGACGAGAGAATTAGAAGTCCGAAACCGGCGTGTACATAAAGATAATGATAAATGTAGAAGAAGTAGGTCAGAAAAGGACATAGATATATGGCACGGTGTTCTCTGTCTACCACATTAGGGATCTAGCTTGACTTCATCACAATAATAACCATCAAATCATCATTATTAGTTCGTCAACACGACAGCATAGTTAGCCTAATAAAAAAATCCGTTTATATTTTAATGAAATAAAATAAAAAAATATTTAGCATTGCCACACGCTCCGTGTAGGGTGGCGCGCTGCAAACAAAGCCACAGACTGATAAATGGATTGTCTGAGATAAACCGAAATTATACGGAGAGCTGAGAGTAATACCATCCTCGAGATACAGTGGAAAAGTGATAAATATCCTGGAAATAATTCACCATGCGACGCAATAAGTAATGGTGCTTGTGATTTTTAAATCAGTTCGCATAATACTCGGGAAAACTTGCACACTGAATATTTCAGTCCGTAATGTTTTCCAAAGAAATAAGACAGGTTGTTAAGCAACATTATTAATGGTAGAAGCGACTATTATACGATTCAATTTTGAAAGTTCACTGACCTCATCCTCCTCACCTGTGCTCAAATTTATATTTAATCCATTAGTTTATACAAGCACTGAAATCTTGAAAGAAACAGAGAGAGCGGCGGTGTAACGCGTTTTCTTTACGTGACGATTTCTACCATTAAACTTTACGCAAGCCGCGCTAAGAAAATTCCTTCCAAAATAAATACATCAAAGTCAATATCATGTCGTCTATAATTTGTGGCAGTATTATTATCTCAGAGTGTTGCAATGAAAGAAGATTTTACAGTAGTTCACGCGGCACGCGCTGACGCCATGAATAACACATGAGACAATCACCCCACAACCCCTGGCTAACAGATTAGGTGGACTCCCGGCGTTTATAAATATAAATCGATCCCTTTATTGTCTTTAGCGAAACAAGCTCTGATGGGACTTATTGCAAGATTGATCACTGCGCTCATACAGTATTCCTTTTTTCATTTAATTAGCGATTCTTGGCAAAGTACTGCACTTCGATGCATCAGATTTTGAAATACTTTGTGGAAAGCCACCGAGTAATCCTGTGCTCATGTTATCTGAGGTACGTTCCGGGGTATTCCCGGGGCGCTACGACATGGAGCAGTTCAAGAAACTCGCCAAAGGATCTTGCAAATGTCTATGGGCGACGGTGACCAATTACGATTCGGTGGCCGTCTGCATGTTTGCTAGGCTAAGATTATTAAAAAATCTATCTGCAATATTTCTTGACTGTTTCCTTTTGATAACTGGTCATAATTATTTTCTTTCCGTTTTCAACGCCCAAGGGATTGTGTTTTCATTGCGTTTGATTTATTTTGGATGTCTTGAAAAGTTGTCTTGAAAGTCAGTAGTGAGATATTGAATCCCAGACCCGAGAAAGCTGAATTCTAAACCACCACTATTAGGTTCGTTATAATATTAAGATCGATTAAAGTTAGCCACAATTGTAATTACTATTACCAAACATAATCGTGTCCCACGTTACACTCCAAGCTTAGAACAATACATACATTAGAAAATGTAATAGCTTTCGGTTTAGTTTACTTCCCTCGTCAGCAATAAGTTAAATGCGCAATCTGACAAAGCAAATTCTGTTGCAATCACGATGTTAATACATTCTGTCACTGAAAATAAATCAATTGGCATTTCATACACCTGGTCACTGATATCGGCTGATTTATTAAGTGTTTCAAACTCTCAGATCTTGTTGCGTGTGATTTAATTCGATTTGACTGCAAACATTGGACAAATGGACATTGCAATGTTAAGTTTACTCATAATCGGTTAGGGACAATTCTATTGCGTTTTCCAGTGATTTAGCTGTCTGAACGATTTATGGTCTACGGTCTGTCATTTCAATTTGTTGATAAGGAGGAAATTATGTTGCCATGTTATACGAAAAATTCCCAGAATTACGGTAACTTCAATTGCATATATTCTGATGTAGATTGGAATCCGAAATAAACGATCGAGCGAGTTCCACCTCTTTGCTCCCAATACAATTTAATGCTATTTAACGAGTTGGTGGAAGATTTATCCAGATTTCAACTAGGCTAACGCATTCTCCTCCACTATGTTACATACAGTGTATTTTTTTATGCATACTTACAAATTTTTAATACATATAATTGCAGCTATGTAAATTCACGATTTGCTGATTCTTTACGATATGATTTCTGTAAATCAATACATTTTGCTAAGTACATGTTCATATAAGACACAGTAATCTAAAGTGCATCTGGCAATGCTGTTTAATTCGAGCCCCGCGGCGTGCCGGCGTCGTGCAACCAACTCGGTAACATATCTAGCAGGTGCTCCTAAGGCCGCGGACCATTTCCGTTTGATTGCTAATTTATTATTAGTAATTAGTAACGCAATTATTGTGAAACACGTTGAAGTTAATGGACATAACGAGAAGAGTGACTTTGTTAATAATTAATTGAGCAATAGCGTTTTCTATGTGCATATTTAATACGAAATGCATCATTTTGATAATAACTTAGCTTACTATTTTAAACGCATTACCGATTGTTCGTTTAATTAAAAAAATGTTCTGTAGTTCTCAATGTGGTTGTGTACGTGTTATTGAGCTATAATTTATGTTAAGTCTAAAAAGCGTTGGATTGGTAAATGTTAGTTCTCTAAAACATAAAGCAGTTTATGTATTAAATTATTGACTAATGTAAACACTATTATATATTTGTCAGTTAGTCACGCTTACTTGTACTTACATATCTGTACCGAAAATAAATGCGCCCGTCACTCCGTAACGACTTTGAAAAATAATTTACAAATGCCTACTATTAATAATAATATCTTTCAATGTAATTTTAATAACAACAATAACTCGCAATGAAAAATGTTACGAGCGCTATGGGAGAGCCGCAAATTGGTCAAATTTAAAATTATTAATTGACACAACCGCTTATGGGCTCGTCTGATATATGTATGTGTTTTTATCGAAAAGCCATTAAACTCAGCGCTGTAAATAAAGGCCATGTGTCCGTGGTACGTGCTATTGCGGGATGGCTAAACGATGTCGTGGGGGGTTGCATAGTTGGGTTTGTATAATAATAATAATGATATGATCACTACCGCGTGCATAGTTGCTTAAAAATTGTTTGTCATTGAGAATAAATTAAATTGCTCCCCCGAACAATCCAAATAATCAAATCCTTCAATCGATTGACCTGAATAAAAATGATGAACGATAACTATAAAATATATAACGTTCATGAAAATGTATATATATTTACCATATAGAATATAAGTCATAAAGTACATATTAAAACTAAAACGATTTGAATTTAGAACGATTAGGCGACACACAGATTCGAAAAAAAGAATCGAAGTGCTTTCGAAAAACGAATGGCAAGGACGCGCCGTAATTTAAAAATTCCGCGCCAAACATTCCGGGCTCGTTACCAGTGAGCGGCGGTCGCGTCGTGCGCCCAGCGCGCGCCACGCTCGAGATCTGTGACGTCACGACTTCCAATCGATTGTACGATGACAACGTAACATTTAACCACTATTTTTAAATAGAGAATTCACTTTATGCTTTTGTTCTTAATTTGAATTAAGGGTATAAAATGTTTAAGGAATAATTCAAATGACTCTATGCAAGCTTGGTGTTTGCGTAGGTATTCCAAATGACACAAAATTTGCTTTTTTGAAAAGTAAGAAAGAAAAGAACCATTTATTTCACTAATTTTCCAGACCATGAACATACTTAATATTAATATGAGATTGCAAATGTTTACACACATTACCTTATTTAATATTAGGTTAAGAAGAAATAAAACGATATTCGAATTCTGCCCGCGCTTGCCCTGCTGGCGGTAGCATTGACAATTCCGGCGCGATCCGGTCAAATCCGCAGAATTACGTTTTTAACCGGCACCAGGGGATCCGTTTAACTGCTTCAACCGCACCTGGCTGCTATCAAACAGAACCGGATAAATAACAGTAAACCAACAACACAGCTACAAGCGTTTTGTCAAGAGCGTCAAATTTGAGCGTCATTTACATTTGTGCCTCAAACTTTACCACCACACAAAAAAAGGAGAGTCCGTGCCGTACGGTTGAAACAATAAATAAAAAGGGTTGACAAATAATCACGTTTGGCACCTATTTACATGAGTTCAAGGATTCTTACCAGCTACAGTCCGGTCTACACTTCCATCGCCTCTTCTAATTTTTTCAGTGACCAGTTGACTTGCGTGGGAATACTGTTTTTGTTGGTAATCCTCAGACTTCAAGATTTTGGTAAGTTTGGTAGTGTGATGCGTTAACTTATACTGCAGTATATTTTTTGAAATCTAGATATCCGAGCAAACGATTTTACCCATCAGTCGGCGTTCCACAAAGCCGCGTCCACACAAACATATAAATCAAGCGAAACGCTTTATGCACACGCGCTCCGTATTTATTGCGACAAACATCGTTTAATCTGCCATAAATACATTAAAAACAATCATTAAATCATACTCCGCAGACTGGTCCATTTTACCACGTAATGCCTGCGCCGTGCTGAACGGGGATGTTATTTTATTGCCTTTAAATATGACTTTTATTATTGATTGATTACTAACGTATGACATATCGTGTCTTCCGTGTGTGGACTATGGTACAAAGCCTCCTACTTCCAGGAGTCCACCTACTCTAGGTGTGGTCGCCTAATAGCGACGTCAGTTTGACAGGGTGTAATAAAAATATCTATATAAGTATTATATAGTGTATAAATGTTTAGCAGTTGTCCGGTTACCATAACACAGTCATAAAATTGCCTAATTTGAAATCGGACAGCCGTGTGTGGTGTTATTGTTGTTGTTGTGGTGGTCCTCAGTTATTATTATTTCACCATTGGTCAGCTCACCTAATGGTTTTCGTGTGCAACTTCAATAGAAATAAATTACAGAAACTGCATTTACATTCGTGGCCACTTAGACGATGGAACTGTGATCGTTGCGGCGACAAGCAGTTAAACTTTCAACGATGAGCCGTACTATTGTCGGAGGTCATGCATATGCATATGCAAATCTGCTTCAGTTCGCGCTGCATGAAGCGACTATTACCCTCACAAGGGTCAGTCTGAGAAGTTACGAGGGTCTCTTTGTGGCTTCAGCCGTGCAGTGAGTAGCTTGCCCTCGGATAATTACACTGACTATTTGAGGTACATTAAAAACAATAACCGTTTAATGTTATCTCTAATTTAAGCCTAAACTGTTTTAAACCGTTTGAGACGTATCCGTATGAACTTGTGAAATAAATTATAACTTTACTTTCAAACAGATGAAGTTACCAAGTTGGTAGTAAGTTTATCAGCTGTCCGGTTACCATAACATAGCCATTTAGCTATCTCATTGGAATTTTCCTAGTTTTTATTATTATGATGCGAAGTGTGAATGCTCAAGTTTTAGCGTCACCACGATAAAGTCCAAATAATGACCTAACTCAGCACTCCCACTCTTCTCTGATAAGTTTGATTATTTCCAAACGCGTTAAGCTATCGTCGGTATATTACCAGCACGGAAAAGATACTCGCAGGATCCTCGGGGAGCATTACATGTCCCTCACACGTGAACACCGCGCGGACGCGGGCCCTCCCCGGGGACAGCCTCTCGGTTAATTTGATGTCGCAAATTGGGCGTCCTGTTGCTGTTCAGGATTTATGGAGTGGAATGAGGGCTAGTTTTATTGCTAGCAAGATATATAGCACGGCGTTGAATGTATGTTAATGAACAGCTACGTAATTGATATTCGATTGAAACTTCCTAAATTTGATTAAGCAAAGTAACAATTACTTTTGAAGTAATTGAATTAAATAAATCTGTTCCTCAGTAAGGATATTAGTAGAGATATGTAAAGTTATTTAATAATAGGTGCTATTATCCTACATTACACTTTGGTTACTATCAGATGAGCTCGTAGCAAGGCTATGCCAAAGTTTTAAAAATATAGCACATGACGAGATATGAACAAAATAAAAATTTCCCATATACTGCTTGGCTTAATTTATTTAATTACGCTTTATTGTAACATCCTAACCTAGTAAGATCCATAAGGGAGGGAGCTAATATTTATTAGTACGCTCAACCAGTCAACAATCAATACGGTAACCAAATTGGTGGTAAATGCTTACGACGGTTACTCTACGATCAGGTGCCTGCACGCTCTATTTCAAATCAACCCCGACAAAAGCGCAGCTGTCCACTTCTCTAGGAATCGGTACAAAGTCCATAAAGAACGACGCATCCCCAGACCCATTCATCTTTTCAATAAGCCGATACCTTGGTCAGACAAGGCCAAGTATCTAGGAGTCATTCTCGACAAACGCTTAACCTTTGCTCAGCACATTCATGCAGTGAGGAACAGGGCAGCTTTCGTTCTAGGGCGACTGTACCCTCTGATCAACAAGAACAGTAAGATGGAACT
>DWDX01005637.1:0-10349 GCA_018245675.1 Agara michaeli | reverse complement strand
GATGCCTACGTTATAACATCTACCTGCATGTCAAATTTCAGCCCGATCCGTCCAGTGGTTTGGGCTGTGCGTTGATAGATCAGTCAGTCAGTCAGTCAGTCACCTTTCAGTTATATATATATCTAGATTTGCCCTTGGGGATAATAGGAATTGAATCCTCAAGCTCATGAGTAGCGATTCAGATGACTATCTAACAGTATTTCGATACCATCTCAAATCTGGGTTCTTGGAGTATGCAGATAAATAAAATGAAGTGTCACTCAACACATTTGACTGTTTATGAAAACTCTGTTTAAGTCTCATTGTCTAAATATTGACTGTTTTTGTTTTGCTTGGGCTATTGGTTGTTTTCAGTGCTGTTACTGATATAAGATAGAAACAAAATTGCTTAGCCTTTGTATTAATGTGACTTTCCCTTTATATTTATAGATAACTTTCACAATGCCACCGGCTATAACTAGCGCTGTGAAAAAAGACATACATGCTATAATAAAGATTGCTGAAGAAGAAAATATCACCTTACCGAAACTGAAGCTATACTCTTCAAGTGTTGATGAGATTTCAATTAAAACAGAACCTGTCGATAAGCGAGAGCAAAGTAATGATGGTGCAGCTGTTAAAGCAGAGCCAATGGCTAGTACATCTAGTATGGTTGATTGTTCCATTGTAAAATCAGAACCATTGGATAATATAAGCAAAACTGATCAATCAACAATCAAGTCTGAACCACCAGATGACACAAGTATCAAAAGTGGAGGAGCGGTAGTTAAACTAGAACCTATGAATAGAAGTGATGAGTCTCAATCTCTTGGAGCAGTAGATAGTGGAAGGATCAAAACTGAAGAAGCAATAGTAAAACTAGAACCTAAAGATAAAAGTGATGACTCCGAATCTCTTGGAGCAGCAGATAATAGAAGAATCAAAACTGAAGAAGCAGTAGTAAAACTGGAACCTGAAGATAAAAGTGATGACTCTGAATCTACGCAAGGGGCATCAAAAGACATTAATATGTCATTTTCAAGTACATTCGATGATTCTATGCCATCAACCTCTACTGCAGATTATTCAAATTTTGGTTCATTGATATCCAAAATTGAGGCTCCTGATAGACTGCTTGATTTAAGATATGCATCCACATACAAGTATGGATATGAAGACATCATTACTGGGACCTTTGATGAAAAACTAGAGGAACGCTTAGCCACAGGCGGCATTGACATTGCCAAAAAAAGCCATGTAAATGATGAGCTTTGTGCAACTTTTCATAATGACTACAAAATAATGAAGAATCGAAGTCAATATAAGGAAATGTTGAATTTTCGTGAAATGTTGCCTACTTACAAGGTGTCCAAAAAGATTTTGGAGATTGTATCAAAAAATCAAGTATTAGTCATAAGTGGTGAAACAGGTTGTGGTAAATCCACACAGGTCAGTACTATACCTAATGTTAGATGAAATTCAAAAATTTCCCTGTGACTTACAAATGAAAGCTTTTCCTTAAACTAACATAGTTTTTTTAAAGTAACCAAAACTCAAATGAAAGTTCCTTAAATTTGATTTGTATCTGTTATTTGCGTATCTATAATAATCCCTGAAATAACTGACCTTATTTTTACCAGACTTTATGAAGAACAATAAGGATTATAGATAGTATAAAATCTAGGCTGTGGAAAATATAATGAACACCGTAAAACTTTTTTACTGACAGGCAATTATTTTCAACTATTTATATAATGGCTGTCCTATGGATTCCTATTTCTGTCTTCAACTTTGTTTTAATGTTTGAAAAAAATTGTATATTAATGACAAGTTTGGGCGAGACCTACCCTCGCAGTGTTGACTCCTCATGAAATTGAAACTTCCTCGTAAATATCATTTCAGGTGCCACAAATCATTTTAGATGACGCCATACGCAATAACAGAGGTGCATATGTCAAAATTCTAGTCACAGAGCCAAGACGTATTGCAGCGTCGTCTTTAGCTATGCGAGTGGCGCAAGAGAGAGCAGAGCGCCTCGGTGAATCGGTTGGTTTTGCCGTGAGACTGGAGAGGTACATTGTCATGTAAATACACTTACACGTAAAGGAACCGCTGCGCCCACCTACTTCTTTGCGCTATACCTTCCGTAGTCGCAAATGAGCTCAGTTGAAAGTAACATGTTTGTATTTTCCTTCTCACATTTTATTACCTAACATATTGCTGGATAATAAAAAACATATTTTATAACATATAGATGAAGCACGTCCGGTTTGTAAGGACAGAGATATGTGGCACTCTGTGCTTTCTGCCTACCCCGTTAGGAAGCTGACGTGATGGTATGATAATAATAATAGGAACTGGATAAGTCTAGTCGATATTAAAATTGTGTTGTTATGCTGCTTCTTTAAACTGTACTTGAAAAGTACTGTTTAGTTGTTTTTCTCTTTTTAATCTTTATTTTTTGCAAATAGAACAACATACATTACAAAATAAGTTTCTGGCTTTAAATTTTTCTTATTATTCACATTTCAGAGTATCTGAAAGACCACGTGGAAGTATACAGTATTGTACAACAGGTATATTGTTGACAGACCTCGAAGTAAACCAAAGCTTAGGCAACTTTAGCCATATCATATTAGATGAGGTCCACGAAAGGGACTGCCATATAGACCTGGCTATGTTCATGTTGAAAAAGGTATTTTTTTGTATGCTATTGATAAACTCCCTATTATAGTTGTTTATTCACATTTTCTCAAAGACATAAACGAGAACTTTTATTTGCAAAAATATGGGTACATTGACCACGTGATATGGCCAGAGAAAAAACTAGAGTCTATTGGTTTTATATAAGAGTGTGTGATAATGTTCTTAAGTTTCCTCTTCTAAGTATTCTGTTAAAGAATAATAAGCTTTATGTTTCGTCTGTAAAACCTTCAGCTAAATTAAAATTACTTGTATGTTTAGGTACTAGGTTATTAACCTAAAACTACAACACTTGTGATGAAAAAGTGAGATAATAATTTTATTTCCAGCCAGTTGTGAGCGATATAGTCACTGAGTATTGTAAGGTCTTATATTTAAGTGGAGAGTATATTCGCCACCTATGTACTGTAGTATAATAATAGTAAATACAACACATTTGTCTGTTATGTCATATCAAATTAAATTTGAATATCATTTTGTAGGTTCTCAAAAAACGGAAGGATCTTAAAGTAATATTGATGAGTGCCACCATTGATTCGGACAGTCTGGCGGCGTACTTTGACGACTGCCACAAAATGCACATCGAGGGTCTGGCTTACCCCGTCCAAGATTTGTATCTGGAAGATGTGCTCAAAATCACCGAGTTCGTTCTACCCACTGAAGAGGAAGAAATACAACAGAATATGTTTCGCCAACAACAGTACGGCAGACGCGTGCGTCATGAAAAGATCGGTAAACGCTATTACGAAAAAAGACAAGACTACTTAGAGGAAATTGGTTTGTTCGTTTCATTTATATGTGATATTTAAATGTTAATAAAACGAAAGGGCTTTTAATGTTTTGTAATTTTCACGAAGTTCATGTTCAGCGTTCATTTCAGGTGAGTGGTTGAGGTCAAAAAGACACGAATTGGACCCCGCCGTGTATAGGACCCTCAAAAATCCCAAGATAGAAGAGTTGAACTACAATTTGATCGCAGAACTGATCGACTACATTTGCAGGGGTGAACCGGGAGCAATACTCGTATTTTTGCCGGGATTCAATGAGATTTCCAAAATGCTACAATTTCTGAATCACCTACCACTGAGTCGTTATAGAATTTATTCCCTCCATTCAAAGTTACCCACGTTAGAACAACACATGATATTTGAAAGACCTCCGAGCGGCGTAAGAAAAATCATCGTAGCCACCAACATAGCGGAAACTTCCATAACCATAGACGACGTTGTCTATGTCATAGATTGTTGTAGACACAAAGTGACCGGACTCAACGTTGATACGAACATTGAAACGCTGGACGTTAAATATATATCGAAAGCCAACTTGAGACAACGGTATGTATATGGGTGGCGTTTTGTTTGCTTGTTTGCTTTGAATTCCTATTTATATGAAATAAATAGATAATTCCTATGGCCGTAGTTTCTTGTTTCCATAGACTATTTAATGAAGGATGGTTGAAATTAAATTAATAACTCTTACGGAATTATATAACAAGATTAACATTTGTTAAATATACAATTAAAATATCTCATGTAATTAAAAGATATTACGTTCCGTTACTACATTCGGGTTTATCTGTCCGTAACCGTATAACAAACTATATTAAAAGTCTTGCCCATTTTTGAAGGCGAGGTCGCGCCGGTCGCTGCCAGCCCGGGATCTGTTACCACCTGGCGACGTCGTTCCGCGCCGAGCAGTTCGAGGAGCGCACGCCGCCCGAGCTGCAACGCAGCAACTTGCTCGAGCCAGTCCTGATGATCAAGCGGCTCCGGCTGGGACTGGCTTGCGACGGTCTCAAAAACGTCCCCTCGCCACCGGCTGAACGCAGCATACTATGGGCCATTAGCCATTTGCAAAAGTGGGTATATCACAATAAATTTGTTATACTTTAAAGTTATTAACTATGTAACATATTGTTTATTAGGGGTGTTGTATCCAAAACGTGCGCATGTGAAGAGAGCGATGAATGTAAAGACACAGGGTGTGTAAGGATGGAGATATTTGGCATTCGCTACTTTCTGCCTACCCCGTTAGAGACCTGGCTTAATGGTATATTAATAGTTGTAGATTTTTCATGTGTGTTTCGTCCGACGAAAATGATCAAAGAATTGCGCGTCAGATGTGGCGCCCTGAGGCAGGACGAGAAGCTGACGCCGCTGGGCTGGCACCTGGCGCGACTGCCGCTACACCCGGCCGCCGGCAAGCTGCTGCTGCTGGCCGCGCTCTGCGGTTGCCTGGACCGCGCCGCCAGCGTGGCCGCCGTCTGGGGGTTTAAGGACCCCTTCCTGCTCATCGTCGGTGTGTACTGCCACACTCTTCACAATAAATAACAATTGAATAATCTTAGTTTCAGTTACAATATCAAAAAATGTATAAAGCAACAAAATAAATGTGACATCGAGTTGTTTACCTTCATCTCGACTCTTCAAAGTATTCACGGCTGGTACTCATTTATTTATTTGGTTTATTGAACGGTGAATTTACAGTGGACCAATTTTATTACCAGGAAAGGAAAAGGAAATAGAAAAGCGCAAACGGGAATTTACATTGGGAGAGCCGAGCGACCACCTGGCCGTGGCGGAGGCCATCGTCAGCTTCGAGAGAACGCCACAAAGATATCGCCGCAAATATTGCTACGAGAACTTCCTCTCCTACAACACTCTGGAGCTGTTATGCGATATGAAGAAACAGTTGGGTGGCAACTTGAAATCAATGGGATTTCTCCCGTCCGGAAACATCAAGTCTGATTGGGAAAATCGCAACGCCAATAACCTGAGCCTGTTTAAGGCGATTGTGGCTGCAGCACTATACCCCAACATAGCTACTGTCAGGTAATACTCTTCGTAGATTATAATAGCTAAGGAAGCTGTTACGATTGTTGTGATGCAGTCTTTCTCAAAGGGATAATGCCCCCTTACAGGCTTTGGAGACTTTTGGAAGGGTCTAACTAAGGAAAATAGGGGGCAAACTAGGGATTTAGAGGTGAGAGGGACACAATACACACTATGTTTCAAATAAAGTAATTTGAGAGGGCGCTAAAATATAATCATTCTCAAAGTAACCAGCAGACAAAATCAGTTTTTAGAATCTGTGTTGTAATAGATTGACTGGTTTATTGAAATACACAGTCCAAAGTTATAGGGAGTTTCCAGAAACAATATCAAGATGTAAATAGGTGGCAGGCTATATGTAAGTTGAGCATTCTAATCTAGACTCATAACTCTGAGGTCGCTTATATATTTAATGTTATGAATCAAGATACTTATAAATACGGTTATTCAACAGGTGGGCCGGGATACAATCAAGGAATCCAAACAAACATGTCACGGTTCAAGCTCGCACACCAGAAGAGGGTAAAGTTTGCCTACATCCCAGCAGCGTAATGGCAGGCAACCAAGCGACTAGAAAATCCGTTACAAGGGACCGCGTCTTGAACAGATTGGGTGCTAACTGGCTGGTTTACTGGCTTAAGCGACGATCGACACATCTATTTATATTGGATGTGACATTGATATATACGTTACCTCTTCTGTTCTTTGGGGATTTTGTTATGAGTAAAAGTAAGTATAAATTGGATAAAAATTCGTCTCGGAAAGATAGGCTTGCACCCTTACATTCATAATACCAATTGTTAAAGTAGCAACACATAAATAAGAAAAACGTCAGATTAAGTGTTCTCCATTATAAAAACGAATTTCACAGCCGAAAATGTTTACGTCGCCCAAAAGCCTGGTGACATTCAATTGTGAACGTGTTTCATTACACGCCGTGCGCTGGCGTAGTGCCAAGCTTATGTGCCAAAATAGACGAAATACCCCCCACTCCCCGTACCCGGTCTTCTCTCATTCGCTTCGGAAGAAAAGATCTCATCTAATCTCATAAGACCTGTAGCGCCACCTATTGCCATAATATGTACAGTGTAGTACTTTGGCAATACTATGCGGCGTACTATGACTTACCATTGCTAAAGAAACGTCCATATTTCTAAGTTTACTGTTGCAAAATCCTATAGGCATAGTGTAGCTACCTAACAGAGGACTCGTTTACATGTTTTCTTGATCTCAGTACAAACTTATTTTTATTAATTGCTTAACAATTAATTGAATATTTGGTTTCAGGTTCCGATTCACATGATGAGTGCATCCTGGAAGTGTCGTCTATAAAGGTTAGGGTCATGAGAGAGACTGCGGACCTCCTGTACGACCTGAGGGCTCTGTTAGATCACGTTTTGGCCTCCAAGGTCATGTCGTCCAGCAACAATTCAACGCGTACGAGTAAATTTGAGGAGCTGGTCTTGAGGTGAGTGTTTTTAAGTGAATTGAATACAGTGGTAATGACAGCCCGATTTAACTTTAGATTACATGGGACTAAATTGGATATAATTTTAAATCATGAATCATTTTTTGTTACAGCACGGTCATTGAACTCATAACTGCCGAGGACGATCAAGCCGAGTACGTAGGACCGGACTTGTCAGATTCAGAAGTCTCGGATGTTGAAATCTCTGAGTTTGAGACTGATTTCTCATACAGCGGGTACTAAATACCACAAGTAATATATACCAAAGTTTATTATTAATTATTTTTCTTAAATATATACTCTTATTCGTAGTATTTATTATATCCAACTGTATTTTAGCCTGTTTTACAACGCGAGATGTTATACAATGCGTCAAAGTGGACAGTAATTGATTTTGGAAGTAAAAGACATATCCAAAAAGGAAATTGCGACCGTAATAAATAATGCGGTTCAAAATACTTCATTTATATTAAAGTGAGATTTAATAATTAATAAAAGTACATTTAAATTTTATTCTTTGTCCAAACATTTGCTAACACACAAGTTATTGATGTGGAGTACTTGACCGAGTTATGGACTGGGATAAATTACCATCTGTAGTAAAACAGGCATAGACTATAGAAATGATTGTACAATGTATGTATTATGTAAAACAATAAAAAATATGTTAAACATTGAAACAATTTAATGATAATACGGTGGTTTAACGATTTACGTGAACCAATCTTATTTCAGGACAATATTGTTTCATTTGGCGAAGGCTTCTGTTGTCAGAAGTTCTGCAATGTTGAAATAGTCTTGAAATATTATTACAGATCAAACTTAAATGTGGTTTTTTTTTTGGCATTGGCATTAATAACACGACCAACCACTGTAAATATATATTGTATCTGTGATTTATTTAAAAATTATTTGCAAGTAGTTCCAATAAAGCTAATTAACGACAGCTTAGCCACTGCAATATTCTGTCAATATGCGATGAAATCATGTTTCACGGATACATAAATTAATGTTTTAAATTTGATATACAATCTAATATTGCAATCTGTAATTTAAAAAGAACTGCATATGAATATGAAGATACCAGTAATTGAAAATAATATTCCATTAGCGACTTTATCCACTCAAGTAACAATTTGTTTTAGCCAACATAAGTATATTAGGAATATGAAAGAAAATCATTTTCAAGCTACGCAATGACCACGACCTCTAAAATGTTACTTGAAAAGTACAGTTTGCACAAAAAGCTATTTAAAAGCTCATACATTATACTTAATTACAGCTTTTATTTGAAAGCAAAAAAGATTTCCATGTTAAGCTTGGACAGTGTGCATTGTCGTGTGACTGAGCACGCTGAGAACTTAGAAGATTGATAAAAATCGCCTTTATGTTTTTTTTATACAAATTTCAATTCTAAATTATTTTCGAATTGCGCCGTGCGCATGCTTGTTATCGATATTCGATATTCGACTTTTTAATGAAAATTACATTGAGAAGTAAGTACTTAAGATGTTTGTTTAATGTGACTATGTCACTCCATGTAAGGTCCAGGATCTACGTAAAATGCAACAACTATTATAGCTTATATATAGGTAAGTGTCGTATCTCTAAAAAACAATCAGGCTGTTTACCACAATCTAGTCATGTTCAAAATAATCACATATCCGTAATTTAAAAAACATGATTAAGTACCATTTTATCACTGTATGTATGTTTCTTTGTGCAAGTCATATTCAATCATGATCATTAATTGAAACAGAAATTGGATAAAACTTAATATCACATTTAACTAGGTATGTCTGAAGAAGAACAAAAGTAGGGTATAGTTACGCTAAAAATGTTGTTTCATTTGATAATAAAAAACATTAAAAGTAATAAGTGTCTTCGATGCGCAAATATGTATGGCGGAGGAGTACTTTTGTCGTTTTCGAAGACCATGCTTCGCTCCACTCGGCCATCTCAGCCTAAAAGTTGTATCATTAACAGTTTTTAACACAGTTCAATAGCTAGGAAACAACCCTTACTAGTTCAATTTGTATAGCGATTACATCGTGTCTCGCTCACCTGCAACAAAACGTGGAGCAATCTTTCGACCGCTCTGTAACAAATGGCCTAAAATCGAAATTGATTCGATTAAAAATCGTTACAAATGAGAGAATTCATTGCAGCATTTAGCAGAACTTTAAATTAGTGCACCCTATATGTATAACCGAATAAATTGTTGAAACTATTTCCTAATAGATTAGTTTATATCTATGACAAAACGATTATGATCAAAATTCTACATAATCAATTAGTAGGTGATAATTTATCAAAAAGCGTATTATTTAAAAAACGAACCGCAGCTGATGGCAGCTGCTAATGAATGTATGTATAGTATGTAAGTAAGTATTTTACATAACGTCGAAATAGATATCTACCCATAAATCTCATGCGTTGAGGTTCGTTCTGAAATTTAAAAATAATGTAGTATCTACATAAATACCTAGTCTACAAAGGCTAAGATGTAACATTACGTTTTTTTCTTTTGACTAAATTTTGGTTGGTACCTAACCACATTCGTAGTGTCTTTAATTGTACTTCATAGTAAACACGTAAATGTAAATTCATTTTCATTGCCAGTATTATAATAATTTGGCCTGCGTGCCAATAAAATTTAAATAAAGAATAAATAATTTGGTACTTGTTTTAATTTATTTAACTTTAATTTATTTATTTGTGTGATATTACAATTATATAGTCGAGCCAACGGGAGGGTAAAATAAAGGTAAAAACAGCCTTGGTTATTTCTACTATATACTATATTTCTTCAACCTGTTATCCGATCAAGGAACTGGGAATTGGATTGCTATCTCTGTCCAATCTACGTATTTGTTACATTGTCTCGTAGTTTGAGAACAAATTGTAAATTTAGCGGTCTCCGCTACGATTGTAAACGGTTGTAGCCGGCTTATCATATTGAAATTATTAAGTAACCCCAATTTACCATTTTTGTTATAGTCGATATATACATATATACTTAATATCTCTATAGATATCAGCAATTATCAGACTATTCTGATAATTGCTCAATCATACATTACAATTTTACTAATATGCGTAAGTATAATAAAATTAATAACGTCCGGAGACCCTTTCGCTAGTGATAATGATAGATATTAGATAAGTAACATACAAATTACTCGCTTCGTTTCGCTTACATTACATTAACTAGGTATAAATGTTCTAAAATATTGTATCAATCAGTCAATTATTTGAATATCATGGCATTTAAAGATTTTTTCAGATTAACAATAAAAATAAATCACTCAATTATACCTACTTAATAATGAGGACATGATTATAGTGTATCTGTGCTGTGATTGTAT
>DWDX01005636.1:0-10350 GCA_018245675.1 Agara michaeli | reverse complement strand
GGCCAAACACCCAGCACTCCCGGACTGTCATAAAGATACAGATTAAACGGCACTCCCGACTTGTACACCCACTGAATCCGCACTTTACATCATCTAAACTGGGACATTTAGTCTTTGCAATTTATTAAGTCTGCGCGCTCTGTTATAATAAAACCCTTTGTGATTCGCTTATAATATACATATGTAATATTATTATGTTGAAAGTAAACGTGTAAACGATTTTTTGATTATTGCATATTTTAAATTCCTATACATAACTTGCTACGTTTAGTTTAATTAACATTTATGAAACCGTTTAATTTTTTTCCATTTTTCGCGGAATAAGCAATGTACTTCTAGCAGTGATATAATAATGACATTTATTTAATGCTACAGATTAGGAAATATGTCGTTATTATTAATTATTGTAGTAGGCAAACACTAATAAAATTGTTAATGAATGTATAACTTCAATGCTTCGAACTATGTGTAGGTATAGTTCTCCATCAATGAAAAAAAAACTGTTTTAATAATAAAATTACTATTATGAAAATATTAAATGGACAATTTGCGAAAAGGCGGAAAGCGAAGCGTACGTTAATCACTAAATAATGCAAGAAAGTACTAGTAATTACGCGGTTAACACGATTCGCTACATCCCCGTTAAACACGATCCGCCGCGGATTAGTAGGATTGCGCTCGCCTACGCAACACGGATTAAATTGATATGTGTGACTCCGCTTGACTCGTTTATCTATGTAAAGGGTCGGGGAGCAATCCCCTTTATTAGAATCGGGGACGTAATCGTGCGCGTATGCCTTATTGTTGTCTTTTATGTGGGGTTCAGAGTGTATTCCAACTTTTGTTATGTCTTAGCGACTACTTAAGACGTCGTTAACAATACTCGGCTTTACGAACTTACAGCCTCGCCCCGTGCAGAGCTGCAACAGATACCACGTGAAAGCTTTTGTATGGAAGCATTATTAATATATTTAACTATGTTTATTATGTACGTATGTATTTATGACTTTCGTATATCAAATGTTTCTTCACAATACTTTACCAATTCGGTAATAATTACTGCAAATTGTGTTCATACTTAGGTTGTGTCCACTGATTCGGTAAAAAAAAAACAATTGAAATTCTATTTCGGCTGTTAGTTTCACATCCCCGGAGAAGGTCGAAGAGTTATACATTTTGTGACCTTCCGCTTTATTCCTTTTTATCCGTCTCATCGAACTCTCGACGCTTGCCATACTCACTTAGCCGACCCTGTGCGTTTTTTGGAGCCCCAACATAACATAGACGGGGAATGTGATAGATGGGAGAATCGTTTTATTGTCGGCACCCGGCCACGTTACGTTTGTGGGCTGTGTCGTCTCCTCTCCGTGGCACCGTACCAACGACGATCTGTATTATCAAGTTTTCTTTTATCGTACTTACCGCTCAATTTCGTTGAACTTACATAAAAGCTTTCCGACTCCCCTCGGCAAATCAAATTAGAAGTAGCGCCCCGGCTTCCCCCGAAATATTTTTTTTACGCATTTTTTGTTTTTCATTATTACGCTTGTTTTGAGGTTTACTGCGAAAACATTCGATGTCTCCCGTCACAGTTGATGACGTATGAATTTTACTTTTGCTACACAACAAAGACGATGTAAACATTCTCATGAGCATTATTTCATCTAATGCGGCCATTGTTTCATGATTTTTATGAACGATGTAACGCGAGCTGATTTATATTTATTGTCGTAACAAAACTAATGTGAGTTATCCGTGTGCAGGGTATAACGCTGCTTCAAGACGCTGGCACGTCGGATGACAGCGGAAGGGCCTCGGAGCGGCTCACGGGCAGTTCGGTGGCGCCGCGGGACCCCGATTCCTCGCGTGATCGTCTTAGTGACGTACGTATTTTTATTTTACATATTACACTACATTCTTTTATTTCGTATTCATAAATATATAATTTATGTCCGAAATTCATTCGAAATCCAATTTAAAGTGCCTAACTTGGATAGTATGTGTCGCCTCAGGATGTTGAAATTTATTTAATGATAATACATTACGTGATATTCTATTAATTTTTCGGTCGCACTAAATCCACTGCAACAATATTATAATCATGCGTTTTAAATGTTATAGAAATAGTCAACGAAATTGTTAAATGTCTTGAACCCGTATAGCACCGTATACCGGAAGCATGTATAAAAACAAATAAGTCAATGTTGTGATTGTGTCTCTTTCCTTAGTTTGTATATATTTTTGTTACATTTCTATTTATTATTTCGTTGCAATGACCCATATCTCCCAACGACTCTTTACAATTAGCATGTTCACTAGCACAACAATATGAGCTAAGCTTGTCAAAAATATATCTATAAATTTTATTAGAATGTGCCATTGTCACTTTACAATGTGTAAAGTCGTGGCTATTTTGAACCAAATTAAACTCTGAAACGCTCGCTGTGTACTCTTTTTAGTATATCATTAGGAAACTGGTGGAATTAAATAGCCGATATAACTTTAATTAGATATCCAAATTCAAAATAGTCCGAATGGCTCCTTTAGTGTTTCAAGTTCAATAGCTCGCCATAACATTTCTATCTTTGGAAAATCTATAGTTCTCTATGTATCAATGTAACCACAAATTCTATTGTTTTAAAAAACATTAAACATTAAACATACCTTTTATGACAACGCAATAAGGGAGATATGGTAGAAACTTTACGAAAGCCAAATTACTCGAGTCCACTCATAAGTTCGCTTTCTTTTCCTGCCTACAGGCCAGTAGCCGCTGTAGTTCCGGGAAAGGCTATATCGTGAGTATTATCAGTATATTCCTCATTACTTCAACAACAACAAAAAAAAAACCCTATTTTACCTGCCTTTCCTTATAAAGTGGTTAATCGTCTCTTGAATGTGTAATACATGCATGAATTTCGTTCTTCCGCTTTCGTTTCTCTTTGCTGATGCTTGTTTACTTTTATCTCCATTCTTATCGATTGTAGCACTTGTATCAACAGTTGTAACAGTTTGTAGGTATAATTATGGCCTATTGTCGGGCAGCTTCGCGTTGAACTCCCGAAGCTCTAGATGCGAAGCTCTAATCTGATTAGTGGCAAACTCGTCTATCGTATGTTGTTAATAGTAAACCTCACTTCATTGACTATTACTCCAGTGTTAACTAGCACTATCAGCTTAACGTTGCTTATGAAAAACGTAAAAGCACTTTCCATTTTTGTCATCATCTAATAGCTGTTCGCTTAAAATTAATTGATCTGACTTTGTTTTTCACGATAGATACTATTATTCGTAAAGTTTATATTAAACTCATTAGAAACTATAGAAAGAAGAAAGTAAGAGAATTAGAGAAGCAGTTAAGCTATCTATAAGAATAGAGATCATTTGGAGCTCAGTCCTCTGCGTACCTCGTTAGCGACCTAGCGCGAGCGTGTTATAATAAAAATAAAAATAATAATAAATTAGAGATATTAGAGTTTAAATTAGAGTTTATATTGTGTTTTTAACGTTTGTACTTAACTGCTATACCATATATTACACCCTATAACATTTTTATATTTTTATTAACACTATGATACTCTGTGAACGTTTTTTACGCGTAACTCGTTAACACCACACCACAACACGCTATTCAAAATAGAGTACCTCAATACAAAAGATATTTAAAGGTGAAACCTATAATTTTCGATTACCCTGTGCAAATTTACTCCGATCACGCAACGCACATAGTCCCTGTTCGATATTCGGCGCGTATCGCACCTAAATCACGAGATTTGTCGAGGCGGTGCCGCTCCGTACTACATAACATTACCTGCGCCCGCCCTGAATACTTCATGTTCTGTATTTATTTGGAATTGTAATACCAATCTCCGCCTGATCCCTTGTTGTTTCCCCCCGGCGCGAACTTAGCTCGTAAATTTCCAACGGATTATTTGTCAATATGCCACGGTGATAGCCTTTTTTCCCTTCATTGGACCCTTTAAGGTCCTCCAGATTTGTAAGGTTGTTTAGTAAGTAAAATCGAGTTTGTTTTATCAATTTGTTTGTGCGAGTATGTGTATTTATCCATTACGATACATGTTTTTTTTATAATTTCTTATTTATATAACATCTCTATGTTATATTGTATATTATATGTATTGTAGGTACTCTTAAAATGGGTAACATTTATTTAACAAAATAATTAATGCCATTATTAACATGATTACAATATTTATACTATCCTTTGATTATCGTTTACAATGTAGGATCGTTTATAATGTATGTTGCCAAAGTAGGTCCAGACGTAATTAGTGGTGGTATATCAATCAATATCGTACAATTAAGTACGAGACAGTTAATGCACGCATTTGTAAGCCAATGTTCTTCTTTTGTAAGTCATGCATGAAATTTGCTTCTCAACAGATTCTTCCTTCGGTGACACTAATGATATTTTTCTCTTCTGTTGCAGTGTGATAGTGAAGGCGACGACGATAAGGCAAGTTCTTTTTTATTTATTAAACTTTCACAAAATACTATTAAAACTTTTTGACAATTGAATATTTACGAATATGGTAAAATTAATTTGGTCTTCGCCGAGTCGGTGAAAGTTGGAAAAGTTGTGAAGTAAATATCCTTGTAAGGGACGAACTTGTTCGGTTTGTTACAGAAGTAGTGAAGTCTCGTGGAAATGATTAATTCCTTTTGATTTTAATTAATGGTATCCACGGATATTTCTAACTACCAACTGTGTTAAAACGGTATACTTGTTACTACGCTTTAATGACCGGATCTCGTGTTAAAATTAGTTGGACAGGGCGGAGTTGTCAAGTAAGCGTGCAGTCGAGGAGCAATAGTGAGTTACGCTTTGTGCGGACGGTGCCCGCTGCAGGGGCTTAACTAACTCGTCAACAGGTTGTGAAATGCGAGTCAAAAGCTGCTAGAGTCGAGCGTCGCGAGCGTTTTCCGTACGCCGTCGTACCAAAGGGCGCTGATTACGTTCCGCCGCTCTGTTTCATAATTACAAGATTGGAGCAGACGCGAAGTGGCCGTAATTAAATATATTATACTATGGACCGAGTGCTCGAAAGCTACATGCAAACGCTAAATTCATGACTTCCCACCCCGCCATATCTACCTATTGTCCTTTGAATTATTCAATCGCTATTTTGTGTTTCATCTATGCTAATCAATTACGATTTCGTATTCGTGGTTACGATAATTTCTACAAAGCTGACCCGGTTGCATTTGTTTAAATTATACATTCATGTACACATATCTAAGTTACTTTGATCCCATTTATCTAGGTCAAATTACGTTTTAAAAAAGTTTTATATTAGGAATATTAATTAACAAAATCCAATTGACACAAAAGTTATGAACACCAGCAGTTATTTTAAGCCGAGTATTAAAAACCAATAGAATTGTTCGGAAGCTTTCGCTATCCGGATTCATCAAAGTTCCCTCATAATTTAATTACGTTTGCACGCTTCACCGCCGTACTGCCTCGCTGCCTCCCTTCTACAAACCTGGGGTGGTTTGCTTTTTTTTTCTTATACAATGTTCCGATTGAGTAGTTTCAAATAAGACGAGGTTCTTTTAATACCTGTGATATTATAGCTTTAATATTCGATCAATTCACTTTTGTTGCCATTTTAAAAGCCGATAGCTTTCTCGATAATTGTTGGCAGGTGTGCGCAGAGCTGAAGCATCCTCGCCCTTTTCATTCGTAATTATATTACAGTAGGTACTTCGCAATCTCGTCGCCGCGCTACTAATAAACTCGTGTCTACAACAAAGTCATTGTATGACACAAAGTCCCATTTACCAACTCAAAAAAGACAACAATTTATAACTTGTATATTGTAGCTTAAATGTTAAATTATATTGTTGTAACTTTTTTTCATTATGAAAACCGATATCAGTGTTTGTAATATTAATAAGAAAAATGTCTACTACATTTCGGAATACTAAGTTTAAAAACTACCGACTGAGACAATATTTATTTCTACTTTGTGACGCAACCTTCTTTTTGAGATTTTTGAAAAAATTATTCTATAATAAAATATGAGTTCAATATAAACCTATTTCATCTTTGAACGGAAAGCTTTTCATTGAGATCCTAACTGATACATTAATTACTTTTAGTTGCTTCTCATCTTCGTCGATGGGTCGCTCGGTACATGTCTACAATTCAGCATACATATATTGTCTATCCGGTAGCTACTTTATTTTATAACGTTGTGTTAACGTAAAACATGTATCCGTCAAACGTTTCACGTGACCAGTTTCAATAGAGTGTACCTAACTAAAGTAACGTGTCAGACATGTTCAATATTGGAACCGCGACGCGCCCGGGGTCAGAACATCCGTACGGTACGTGAAACATAATCGAATTGAAAGTTGAGTGGCACAATAATGCCGGTAAATGGATATCTGAGGAGGAAATCAGTTTGAACCGTGCTGTTGTGCCGTGTCGATTAATTAAATTATCCCAAGAGAGGTGGACGGCGCCGGCGCTCGAGGGCGAATCGCTCCGGGTAACACGTACACTCGAATTAGACTACCCAGTGACGTTGGTGTAGACTTGGATATTCCACTCGCTGTATCGGATTAGGTCACTAATATTACAGCGAATGTACATGCACCGACATGGATTCAAACGGAACGCCCGTGCCGCTTTCGAAATGTGTGTGTTCGAAATGTGTAGGCGTAACTGTGTCATAAAGGATTCTACATCGACTGCTAAGATTTGTATGACAAAGATTTGTGCTATAGAATTAAGATCTTGCATCTGAGGATATTGCTCTTCTTTAACTCGCTCACTTTTGACGTCTTTATTCCAATATTATCCCTTAATGTTCTTCTTCTTAAAGTGTCTCTCCAAGTAGTTCAAGTTGGCGATCGGCATTTTATAGTCCACTTCATCCTTTGCTGAGCGGAACAACTCAGCTGCACTTGCTATCCCAGTCCACTTTCGGATATTTCGCGTTAACCCTGAAGATTAGTATTCATATATCTTGTTCTCATATTACTGCGCTCTTCTTCCCTTTTTACGATTCTATGTATGTATATTTTACTTTAACAGTTACAAAGTAGACAGATTCACTATTGACATGTAGGTAAAGGACATTTACACCGCCGATGACTTATATTCGATCGTTCGCAACGCTCGGCGAGAGTGCGCCGCTAACTCGATCCGATTCAACTTGCGCTATTTACACTCTGGGCTTCAATTATGCTTCCACTTTGATATGCAAATCTACTCGCTTTTGGGTAATTACGTGTACCCCGAGTATCGCTGCCGGCCCCAATTCGTACTTTAAGCTAATATGTATGTTTGAGTACCCATTCACTCGGTGTACGGTAAATGTTTATAATTTGCAGCATTTATAATTTTGTAACAAACCCACCGGTTTCTTTAAATAAAGGAAATACTATGCGGTTATAAATTTACCTACGTTCACTATTAGTAGTTAGATAGTACTGTATAATAATTTAATGTATATTATATATACGGTTAACGTATATACAGCTTTACCGTAACAACTGCACGTAGCTAGGCGCAGCAATCTCTTTACATAGTTAACTCTGTTATGAGCACTCCAGTAACGGAAGCGTGCAACCGGCAATAGAGGCGGATCCTGCCTAACTACAGCCTACTGGGACTCGTTCAAAATGTACGCCAGGTAACCTCTGCATTGTAGGGACTGACACGTTAACACTGAGTTATTGTAGTAGCTGGAGAAAAAAATTATACCTACGACAACACTTCTAAACTTCAATATCGGTAACGAATTAAAATTTAAAATTATAATTAATTGTAAACGAGCTTAAGTTGAATATTAAATCATATTAATTATAATTATTATTCGTTTAATACTTACAGCGGTTTATTATATATATTTATAGTGAACTACCACCACATAAAAGAAAGTTCCAAGTATGTGTCTCTATCTTCTCCGTATGAAACATAGATACAGACGAACATAATACTCTACTTCTTTTTGAAGTTGCTTAACGAACAAAATATATTTGATAGTTATGCGAGCTCTCAATTAAAAAATAGGTTTATGTTAATAGTTACAAGTCAGAATTGCGACACATTTCTCCGATCTCTCCGGAAACAGTTAGCTCTTTTATTAGCTCAACGACAGAAACCAGAGTTTATCGTGTTACTGCGTAACTACCTACAGTCCAAGTGGCCGAGATCTATTTGCTAGTACTTATTTATACATTTATTTTTAATTTTAGTGATTTTTTATTAAGGAAACATGAACAAAGTGTTCTCCTGAACTCCCTTAAAGTTATATAAGAGAAGAAATTTTATAAATATAACATGATTTCGGTCTTCGCGTACTCTCATCATCATTTATTAGGCAACCTATCACTTCTAGTCGATTAGAGCTGCCGGCTGCCTCGAACACAATCTCGGCTCACGGAGGCGTAAGGTGAGATTTAACACCCATTAATAATGTACTGAATATGGATCAACCTTCTTTTTACGGCCTTTACATATTCATTTTCTTTTAACTTTGTGCGTCTACTCCTTATCTTCCGAGTAGGTCAACGATACATAAATGTTTATACATCTTAAAATAAACAGTTTGTTTAACAATATGCCGTTTAAATACCTTTGCAAATTTAAAATGAAGCCGCATTGAAAGAAATATTTGCTTTTCCGGCGGGCGCCTCTTGGCAGGATTTACCTTACGCAAACCTGCCTCGGTTAATTGAAAGAGCTTCTTTCATTTAGTATAATATTTTATGGCGCGGAGTCTGGCGCGCCGCATTGGGAGCTCGCGGTTTCACTCTTACACGGACCGTTTTGCCCGTATCACTCTCTCCGCTCGCAGGCGCTTAAGACTCTTTGCAAATATTCAAACCAACAAGAAAATAATTTAATCTTCTGCTGAGAATCGAAATATAAATTTGTTTTCAACATTATCTTAATCGCCCACCATCTCTTTTGATATAAACATTATTTATCCGAAGATTTATTACTACTGTTCCAAAACAAATTTAAGTACCTACTCTCATAAGTTATTTCTTTCATGAGTATATACATACGTGAAAAATAAAGAGACAATCATAGTCGTACAGAAAGATAAATCGAGAAAATTGTTTTATCGCAATGTACGGTATTATTCACAGTCCAATAACATCGGTAACAGTATCCGTCTGTCGGCGACATAATTCTAGATATCGGTTCGACAACACGAGTGTAATATCATGTAATAAACCTTGCTAGTAAAGTAGTAAGGGCGTGTTATAATTAGCGTTAAAGTCGGAGGGTTGATTTTGCGGTGTACCGACATAAGCCGCAATAAATCGCACCCACGACTGCCGAGTAGCGCTGCAACTCGCAAGATAAGGGTCATCGCGACACAATTAACCACTACTACACAACAAACCCAGCCATCGTACATTGCCACATAAACACTATACTGACGCATTCCCTCGCTTTTACGGTTTATACCTCCACTTATTCTTAATCTCTATCTTGCCACATCTGGATTATTTTTATTTCATAGATTTTACTATTATTACTACGTCTGTAAATAAGGATAAACTATGTACCCAAACAGCGTGATTAACATAATGTTTCTGGAATGTTCCACTTTTGTCTTGTAAACGAGCATAAAGTGAAAGAACAAATTGCGAGTTTCCCCAGTATTTTCCTCGCTCGGAAAAATATATGTTTTATTAAAGCTCGGCATTTCCGAGAGCGAAGCAACCCTCGGGGCGAGGGTGGCGGCGGGAGGCGCGGGCGGGCATCGGCGGCGCGCCAGTGTATAACAGACAGTAGAAGGATATAAAACATATTTACGCGCCTATAAAGTACTCTCGTACGTTCGCTCTCCACAATTTTCTTTGTTCCTCGCAGCCAATGATAATGCTCTCTCTCGTTCGGTTAAACTTATTTCACTTCCGTCTTATCCGGCTTTTCTTTAACACTTTTATTTATAACCAGTGTGGTGAAACAGCAATCTGATATAAACGATTTCAGATCTTGACTGGTATACATATAGTACTTGAGTTGACTATTTTTTTCAAATGTTATCATAGCTATATAATATTTGATTATGATAACATAACAGAATACTATGTATGTATGTACCTATTATGGTTATCTCTTAATAGATAAATTTACGTATATGACTTAAATAACAGACTTCCTAATAATACTAATACCTAATAATACCTAATACGTTTTAATATTTCGGGTTTAAATCCCGGGTTGGGTACTATTGGATTTTTCTAATTTAGAATTTCTAGCAGTGACTCGGAATTCGCTCACCACCTATTCCATTGTGGGACTTAAACGTAACTGGTGAAATATGGGAGTGTACTACACTCCTCTGCCTACCC
>DWDX01005635.1:0-10350 GCA_018245675.1 Agara michaeli | reverse complement strand
CGACGCGTCGCCACGCCAGAAACGTCGCCACGCCAGAAATCGGGTTTACGTGCGGCTATAGATGTTTCACATCAAAAATTAAAGCTAATTTACTTGTAAAAGCCTATTCTATTGAGTCTAATTATAAATTAACATACAATATCAGGCGGATCACTAACAATTAAACCACATTTAATGTAGATATTAACGAGTTTATTTCTGCCGTCATCCGCCAAAATCCTCTTCGTCTTAGGAGTTCATTCTCCTACTGATACGGCTTCATAGCCGGCCTTACAAGCTGCCGGGAGATAGGTCAGCTCAACGAGAGGTCGATGACCGGGCACTAGGAAAAATAGTACATAGATTAACGCCATGTAATAGTAAAAACATTAGTTTCGACTTTCAGGTTGGATGCCTTGCCATTCCTTTATTAACGATTGGCCCCCACTGTTACTAGGACAGCGTTGTTATGCTGCGCCTGTAGACGCTTGGGTCGCGACCTTGCTACCAACGTGTACAGTGCTGGCTGCGCGTATGTCAACCTTGAATACAGCATATAACTACTTTAACTTCGTTCGGTTCGGACTGAGTCGGGATCAATGACACTACCGGTTTATAATTATAAATAATATACACCAAGCAATCATAATAAGATTTCCGTCTCCATGGACATATGCAATGATAAGCATACGAGAAATAAAATGGCACAATGCTACTCCAATGCTTGTTGTTGAAGATCGCGATATAATTTGATAAATTAACATTTTGTACACATCTGTCCACTCGAGAGGTTATCACATCCGCCTTTAAGAAACTCTAGCAGTGGAAATATTTACCATATCATCATTGTTATCACCATCGTCATCACGATTATCATTATGATCAGTCGACATCAGTTTCTCTTGGTGCATATTATGTCTATTCACGTCTATTCTTATATTCTATGGAGAATAAGACAAATGTGAGATGACTATGCGAGATAGAGTATAACGAACATTAATAGTCCTTACAATGAAAGTTATCGATTGATTAATAGCTTCAATCTTGATTTATCCATTTACTTACATAAATTGTACACAAGATACTATATAAGGAACGTATCGAATCTAAATTATTATTCTACTACTAGCAGCTAGTGATGCTACCTGCAGCTTCGCACGCGTGGTCAAAAGAATTTGTTTTGTTCACACGTCATACTGCTATTGCGCCGTAACGAGATGTATAGCGATTGTTTGAGTAAAAGAAAAGATTCTTTTGGGAATTTGTGGTAGGGAAAGCCTATATCAATACGATGGGTGGATATTACACAGGCTTTGAATGCTTTCAAAGTTTTCAAGCATAAAAACGTAGGCACATAAATATTTCAATGAAATCATTTACTAATCCCATAAACCACTTAATAGTAATATTTTCCAATAATTAAAATTAATGAAGAATGAAACGGTTGAGAAAATGAGAATTATAAGAGTAAATAATCGTATTGCGTTTGCTTTTGATCTCGTTAAAGACAAAGTTCAGAAACCGGACCACTTCATAATCAGAAACGGGAGTGAGATAAATTGTAAATATTCAGATTTACGGGTAAATAGCTGAATAAGTTACAAGAACAATGTAAGCTGTAACAATTGAAACGTATATTTCAGTTGAGCTTGCACCACAGCGGGTTTTGCCACGGAATTTATTCAGATTAGACGAGATTGTGAGACCTTAATATTTTAGTCAGCCGGCAAGGTCGGGTACATGAAAAAAAAAACGTTTATTTATGCTTGTTTATTAGGTGCTGGACGAGTTATGTACAAAAAGGGAATAGGTAGAGCATTTAAAAAAAAAACTTATGAAAAATCTATTAATTCGTATAAAGTATGAGAAGAATGAAATTACTTAAGAATTTCGTTCGTTGTCGTTATTCTTGTGTTTTACGAGTCCATTAACGAAGCATAATTAAGCATTTACGTGCACACAATGCTGAATAGTTGCCGCTAACTATCGATTAATATTGATAAAAGTCATTATGCATACAGATCATGTTAAGTAAATTATTTTATTGCTTACTTAATATGCATATTGAATAATACTTGTTTATTTGTGGTTAGATACTATCGAATTCATTAATATTCTTCTGTCAACGGGATATAACAACACCGCGTGTTTTATATTCAACATAAATTTATAGAAGAACTTGACAAGTTTAAATAAATGTGGAGTGAACTCTTTTCTGAAGTAATTTGGGGGCGCTACGACATGGCTCTTCAAGAAAGGTGCAACAGGCTTCAGAGGCGCACAACGCGTTGGTGACTCCTCGGATGTTGCACATGTAAATAGCCGACGGTGACCACTTACCGTCAGGTGGTCAGTTTACCTGCTTGCTGGAATGAATGATAAAAAATACATATATGTATATGAAGAAAATATTTTATTTTCAATGAATATACACATAATAATACAGGAACAAGAAATTGATATCGAATGTTTAACATTGGGATTAGGATGTAATCTACTTTTTTTTTGCGGTAATATCTCTTAATTCCGCACTGCCGGTAGAGAAATAATTGTTGCTTTTTCATATGTCTTAGATAAATGTAAGGATGTACTCTGCTGATAAGAGAAGCCTCTGCACCGAACCGACGTGATAACAGATACATACATATCCGAATCGTGTTCAATTTAACCTTAAAATTAAATTTTGACCAGACCAGAGGTTACATTCCGTTATTTATATACAGGAAATGGGATATGTTTTTCATAACCTAACACTCGTTACAAACAAAATGATTAGAGACTCCTTGATTTGAATAAACAACATACATTTGTTGTAATTCTTCAGTATTTAATCATACTTTGAATTATGATTTATCTGTTACAAGTATTTGTTGCACGTAAGTACTGCCATACACTTACCGTGTTCCGATACCCGCAGCTTACGAAATGCTCGCTGTTTAGTTGAAAAGCCTATCGCTAGTTCAGTAGTGTTATTAATGGATCAATCAAATGTATATCGTTGTCGCAACACCGCGGAAGCTGTTATAACATTCTATACTGTACCACAGAATACACATCAAATAGAAACTCCAAAGAGACAAAGACGTTTATTTGTACATTTCAAGATTTCACAAAACTATTAGTCCCATCCATATTTGACCTTTTACGGTGCACAAATTTCAAAAGTACCTGCTATTAAAATTATAATGATACTTAGGTAATAATTAGGTTCAAGTAGCATACATAATATATTTGAATCCGTTTAGTACCCAGTATTACATGTATTTTAAAATTTTCATATCCCATTTTATTCAAGTGACTCGACGTGACCTTTACAAAAAATCGTGTTATTCTCTATTAAATACTGCATTAGAAACAGGTATACTCGTAAACTCCGGACGTGGTGATATGAAAAGATAACTAAGATCCAAAAAAAAATGATAACTTCGTTTACATTGTTATACATATTTCTATCTACAACTGATTTAAATCATTTAACGCGATGTATAGCTGGTATGCGTATTGAAATTACGTAAGGTATTTCTAATTCTTAATCACTCTGTGTTCTAAATTTTAAGATTGCAATTACGTTTGGCGCGAATTATAAAACAGTAGATAAGATTTGTTGGTAGCGGCAAGGAAACCGGTTGATTATGCGTAAGTTTGCATGTTATTTAAATTAACGTAGACGCGCCAGAAAGAAATGTTTATAAAGAGTTGTGCCTTCTGAACATAGCATAGTGAATCTATTGCCGACTCTATCTATAATAACTATTCGAAAATTTAATCGAAAAACTTGTAATACTTGTTACATTAAATTCCATATTAATACTTAGTCAGAATAATACTTAGTCAATATTAATGACCGGCTGAATATTATTATCAAGCCGACAGCAGACATATAAATTGATATACAGTAAAGGTAACTCTACCTGTCTGTCTGTCGCGTTGCTGCGTGCAAGCGGCTCAATCGATTTTCGATAACATATGCTCTACAGACAGCCCTGAAAACGGTATAGAATGCTTAGATACATTTTTCTAAAAACACTAAAAGAACAGTAAAGTGAGATGAAAAATTAAAATTGTGTGGAAATTATCTAGATTTTTCGAATGAAGTCACGAGAAACAATTAGTAACCATACATTACTAATTATGTATTTAATCAAACAACAACAAGGTAATTTAATATCCCCATATAAAATTGTATTTGACCTTCAGGGAACAATATATTCGAAAGGAAATAATATTAAGATACCTATTACGGCTCATTTGTACACATTATTTTGCTACATACATAGCAACCGCTCGTATTTATGAGGGCGAGAAATTCAATAAATTTCATATATTTTTACTTACGGAAAGATTAAACTTATAGTAATATAGGAACTCTGTTAAATACCCATTTATTCCGCATAGTGCGCTATGACCTTTCAATGTGTATGTCATAACTAAGTTTTATTGATTAGCTAATCTGGATCGATTGTTCAGTGGTTAGAGATAACTGAGCTGGGAGCAATGGATTCGATTCCCCGGTACAAATATTTGTTTTGTGTCGAGATCTAACATCTATTAAGTACATATAAAACAGGAATTACATTAAATTTCTGGATTTGGAAATTAGACACATACGCTCTTGGGTGATAAGATAAAATATGTATCGGTTTTTGCTAATTTAATTTCTGCGCGAGCAAAACCCCTCGCAATAGCTATTTATCCAAATTAGAAATTAAACGTGTATACACATATATAATATATCAATAGTCTGGTACTTACAGTACAGGCTGTGCCTAATTTGGGCTTAGATATATTACGTTTGAGGCTGTTTGGCTCTCTCTGTTAATTCAAATGCAGTTACTATTATAGTCCCGTGATAATTTGTACCTCGAATCCCATTATGAAACATTAGGTAAGCATTCACGATACCGCAGCAAACAAACAAAGTAACTGGAGCTCGTTAGAGCGTTTTATAAGCTTGCACCGTAACTAGGACTTCCTCGCTCTACATTGTAACCATTAGAAAAATTGTAACATTAATAAATACTGAGCTTAAAATGGAACTAAACTTGGAAGCAATGAAATGTAGCCATTTGTGGTATTTAGGTTTAGTACTAATTATATCTGGAATCATACGTTGTAGTGCGGCCATGTCTTTATGAGCGGTATATTATTTCTCTAATTTTAAATGAGTGATGAGAGTTTTCGTCGCCTTTTTTCTTCCGGTCTGGTATAACCTGAGGGGAGCACGAAGCCTGTGAATGATAACTATGCAAATGTATTGGGTTTTTAATTGTTTAAATAAGCCTAATAAAAGAATGAAATAATTTGAATTTGTGTACCACGGAGAACATATCGGTGACCAACAAAATCTAATCCTTAAAATGGTTTTATAGCTCGCTTACTACGCAATTTCAATGCGATTAGCAAATCAACGCAAATTAATCTTTACTAAACGCTAATATAGGGGATGGTAATATTCCTTGCCTGCAAGTTAAGCTTTAACAGCTTAATAAGTACGCCACAGTTTTAGTATTTGATACTGGTAGCAACTTTTACAATTGTGAAATTCCCACTCGCCAGTCATATCGGGTTTTTGCGTCTGTATAAAATAGTAGTTTAGATAATTACTAAACGACTCCCTAAATTATGCGTACACATTTAATATACATGATATTTATTCTCGAAGTGAATGTTATGATCACCATTTAGTTACTTAGATAAATCAATTAATCAATTAGCTATATTATTGAAATTAATTATTTTCATTATATTTACATTTTAGTTGCTTATGTATTATACTAGTAAAATCCGGCATACGTAGACCCACCCTTGTTAGGCAATTATTATAATTTATTAATCATGTAAACTTTAGTTTACTGAAGCGTTATTTGTCGAAAATGCTCTCCGTACTCGAGGTCGAAGTCTTTAAAGACCTCAGATATGTATATCGACAACTATTCTTATATTTAAATTAAGCAGCTGGTTAGAAAATATACGTAAATTATTATTAAAAATTGTATGAAAATCTATGGTCCTAACAGGTTAGGTAGATAGCAAACAGATACCGGAAATACATTTTAGTTGTCACTTAATCAACAAACACAAACTACAACCAGGAAATTGCTACTTATCTATTTATATAGTTTAATTTTTAACGAGTTCCGCGAGTCGATAACGGGTCATTGTGAGATATTTAAAGAAGTATCAACAAAGTTTAGAAACTTAAAAACACAAATGAAATTAACACAATACCGTAACTAACTCTTACTCTATATAAATTTACATTCAATGTGCGTAATATTTACAACTTAGACTATAAACACGAACTCGAACTTAGGTTATAAATCTTAAAGTTATTTCAAATAAGTAATGTGTTGAGCAGCAAATTACATTTATACCTCATTTGTTATAATACAAACGCTAATTAAATATCTAAATATAAACACTAATTATACAGAACGCCCAAGTTGATGTAAGAACCTCACAAAAGGTGCATATATGTACCTATAGGATATCAAAGTGATTTTAACGTTCATACGGTAAACGAATTGTTGAGTTTGAATTTTCTCGCCGATACTTTACTCGATATTCATTTCGAAAGTCCATTCGTTAAAATTCTTGATTGGTTCTGCGTTCAGCCTTTGCATAACATTATTTTTCTCCCTACTCATATCTTTTTATCTGATATTAGTGGATGCTAAAGGTTTATAATTCACGTAGCGGTGAAATTCATTAGCAGCCTCTATAATATTTCGCCGAGAATCCAATTTGATTTGATTAAAATTAATGAAACAGAAAAGTGACGTAATTCGTTTGACCCATTAAAGGAAAGACACGTAATCTGTTTCGTAAATAATATCAACTTTCTGAACTGAATATTAAATAAGATCTATGTAACGTACAGTCAATTAATTTCTCTGTAAATATCGATTGATATTATAAATATTCTTAGGTATAGCTAGCAATCATTAATAGAGGTTTAATTAACTAACATTATAATTCTTCTGCACTGTTCCCAACTGAACTGGATCCCCTGTAACTGCATATAAGAAAAAGAAAAAACAGATTTTGCAGTCAACATCAATCGTTTTTATGTGTTATTATTGCATTGATCCATTGTATAGCGGAAATTCCTTACCTTAACTATATGTACATATATCTGATCTTCTATGTGTATATACGAGTACATGTATATACATTTTTTAACCATTTCTTACCGCTCAAAATGAAACCGTTTTAGGCCGTAATTACAGCCAGATTATTTGGTTCCACAATTTATTTCTCAAAAGAATAACGATATTGTACTTACATATTACATATACATAAAATGAAATCACTGATAGCAAGGTGTCCGGGGATTTATCCTACGAAACCAATCTTGAAGCAAACGTATCGAAATTCGATTTCCTTTGCCTTTACATTTCCAATTCTGTGCTCTTCTGATTCTATGTTGCTTTTCTCCCTTTTCTAGGTTTCATAAATTTTGCAAGGTTTTACAGAATATTTTCAAGGTGATCAATGAAGCATTGACAACGTTTCTGACTAAGTCGCTTAACTTACACATATGTGACTGCAAAGCATCGCACCTAGTTCTGACTTTTACAATGTTTTTCTCCACAACCTCGCGTAAATGAATGACTTACTAATTTCTATACAGCAGCTATCTTGGCGCTGTACCTGAAGTAATGGTAGAGCTATAAGACTATTTTTTAATATATTGATAGCAATTGGAAGCATTTACCTTTACTATACACGGTACGTATATTTATTAAAATTCGTAAAGATTACATGTTAAGCATGTATAAAATTCGTGATATTATATGTTAAACATGTTTAAAATTCGTGAGATTATATGTTAAACATGTTTAAAATTCGTGAAGATTACATGCTAAACATGTGTAAAATTCTTGAAGATGACATGTAAAGCAAATGTAATATTGGTGAAAGTATATATATACTTACTGTGCCTATACATCTGCGATTTCACGTAATTTATAACATTTACATCCTGTAACTTTTCTTTTGCGTTTTTCTACTTCTATTCGAATGAAATATCTAACCTCTCACGTAAAGCCCATATACCCGTAAAGGGATGTAATTCTTTCAGTGGAGATAAACTTTCATCTGCTCACATTGTATGTAGGTACTTCCATATGCCTCAAACATTTTGTATTTCCGTATTTTTGTTGGTATCATTACATGTTACTTTGAAAACCCCAGATGTAGGTATAATATGATAAAGTTTCAGGATCGTAATGACTTGTACCAAGTTGTAACAAATAATGAAAATAATTTCTTTATAAATCTGACAAAGTCAGAACCAATAATAAAAACAAAGAGCAGACGACACAAACAACAATATTTGATTCCATTGTTCTCTTTATTCTTAACGGTTGTATTTTCAAAATCCGTATACGTCCGTGCAAAATTAAATAGTGAAAACGTTAAATTTTTATTCTATATTTAATGACAATAATGACATAATTCACATTAAATGAAAGTGTTTTACATAAGATTGCGAGCAGTTACGCTAACGAGATGTAAAGCTGTCAAAACGGACGCGCGTAATAAAAAATATTATTTTGTGCTTGGACCATCGAACGTGGAGACTTTCTACTTTTTTCATCCAAATAAGGAGTTAGTTATTTTTAAACAGTAATAGTTTATGTGAGAAGCGAGTCCAGGCTAGTTATCGCATAAATCAGTGTCCGAGTCGCGTGGCATGGCGATCGGTGAACTCCCCAGCGTACTCACAAATTGCATTATTTTGAAATTTCGCTGAGATGTGGACGTAACAGACAAATTATTGTTGTTTTAGAAATGTAAGAATACTGCACGTCGTTATTTTGTTGTCATGATGGAAAATCTAGTTAGGTCCTGGCGAAATCGCAGTTTTGATATACAATTGTTTTAGATACATTTTTGAAATACTACCCGATAGGATGTATGCACTTTTGAAATCCAGGTTTTAGCACCCGTATACGTAGATTGCGTATACATAAATTAATATAGACAGCATTTACTTAGCTTAGTTTGATAGAGGTACCGCAGTTAAGTTTAAGAATATACTAGTCAGACAGATAATAATAGGTTCTCATGTAAGTCTTCTTTTTTTGAGAATATATAATCTTATAACCCAGTAAGACAGCGTACGTCAAATAATCTCCGAGCTTCTCTTAGCTGCGGCGAGATAACCAGCAGTGGGACTTTAATTGGCAGCAGCCAAAGATAACTGTAAGAGTTAAATATGACCACGAAAACTAGAACTGGGCCACTGGCTTCCGGGCATTCGTGTTTGGTCACGAATCGCGCGCCTTGCGACACGATTGGATTAAGTCCTAACAAAGTCTCTTATGTCATCGATTTCATAAACACAGTTTACTATAAAATTGCAGGTGAGTGTATAACAATACAGTGTGATCCATGTGTACCGTTAATAACGGTCGCCTCAGCATCTCAAAATCGGAATTGGGGAAAACGCATATTTGAGGAATATTATGTACCTTGGTACAAGTCACACACAAGGCAGACAGATCCAATACAAGGCATCAATGAAGCCCAAACCACTGCTACACATATACTTATATCAAAAGGTTATAAATCGATGTTGCCACAAACAAATTAAAAGCCATGTACCGAACAAATTTTCGTGTTCATCGCACAGATAGCTCGACTCAGCTGGCAAGATCATTAACCATTGAATCAGCGGAACAGTAAAACGATGTTATGGAGAAATGACTGATACCGTGTATGTATGAATAATATTGTAACGCATTGATTGCTACTGGCAGCTTCTGGAAAATTTGGGACTACATGTTAATTATGCAAGGAATGAATACATTAAGAAAAAATCGTAGGTATATAAAAATAATTCTGGACCTCACCAACACCGCTATCACCGAGTCGCAATTATAATTAATAATCAATCAAAGTAACCCTGCAAGTATACGAAAAGGTCAGACATATAGGGCACTAAGGGGCTTTTAATAAGTTACGTCACATGTTAAGGTGGAGGGTTAAGAGTTAAGAGTTAACGTCTTATACGTTAAGTTGAGTTGACGTTAAGGTCAACAAAGTGTAACATTGAGTGGCAAAGGTAGGGGGCCATGGCAAAACACTATAATTCAACTGCAAAGAAATGCCTAAAAAAATTACCAAGTTCACATTATTACTATACTAATAATATGTTAGGATAACTTCACACACGGGAACAATTACATACACAAATTAAGTACAGACAGTTTTATGGCAAGCAGGGTGCAACTACTTAAATGTACATTTTAATGACTGCCTCGTTGGTCGGGCGGTTGCTAGCGACACTGCCGATCGGGAGGTCCTGGGTTCAAATCCCGGGTTGGGTACTGCTGGATTTTTCTAATTTAGAATTTCTAGCAG
>DWDX01005634.1:0-10350 GCA_018245675.1 Agara michaeli | reverse complement strand
AATTTTAGATAAAAACACAAGATAATTCTTTACCCAGGCTCAACGCTTGGGCTCGACCTAGACTGTTTGGATCCAAGCCAAAAATTCACTTTGATATTTCAACAAGTTCAATTACAATATGGAGTTAAAAATAATGAGAAGATTATTGAATAAAAATTCCATGATCTTAAAAATTTTATTGAATGGCAAGATTGTGGCAAAACCTAATAAATTGAGACCAGAATTCTGTTAGCAGTCTTCGTAGGTTGAATAGGAATTGATATTGTCCGGAGTATTGTAAGCCTAGATATATTGGCTGATAGAATATAGGTTAGTATACACCCTCCCAGTATTTGATATACATTAGAGATGGGCCGAGCTGAAATTATGTTGAGAAAACAAAAACTGAGATCTCTTCTGTTTAATTTTGACCATACCGAGTGCACGACGGAAATTGGTTTAATGTGCGGAAACTTTAGAAACTAGTTTCAGAGTAACATATTTCCATGTATGAGTTCGGTCTTATTTGGTGTTGGATATTGATAAGTATAGACTACAATAACTACAGATATTCTATATGTATGTAGGTGCATCTTTAACTTGTAAGTACTATGTTATATTACTGTAAGTGTATGTTTCCTCAGAGTATGTTTGCCAAATAGTCTTTTATGAGAACTCATTCAATTTTGTCTGGAAGTAATGTACCATTTTTTAGGAGCACATAAAAGTGGATGAAAGCAATGGAGGATGATGATCTGTGACATACTATTGTGGCCATTTGCTTCGTTAATAGGACGCTCTGAGCTCGTAGGTAGCATATAATATCAACAGAATACATTATCATGCAGTCAAAAAGGTCATCAACACATCAAATGTGATGATTTAACAAGATTAGACAGTTTTGTGCTTTTTACAACTCTGGGTACAAACTGTTTATGATATTATGAAATAACCGACATAAAAAATTTAATGATCCTTCAAGAATAGCCGATGTTTTAAGCAAAAACTACTTACATACTGAAGATCCATACGTTTCTGCACATTTTGGGCAATGATATTTATCTATATCATCCGAATTATATATTTTTACGTCGACACAACTGGAAATAAAAGAAAAACTATAAAACGTAATTCACAACATAAGCAGGAGACGGCACTTACACACGCGCAACGTTGTATAAATAGATGATACTAGTACAATCGCTATTAGAATATGTAAAACACGGCCAGCAATTATAAATAAACACTTAATTATGGAAAATTATGGTGTTCTTCAATCTGACAAAGGATAAAACAGTGTCGCACTTGTCAGCAGGTACCATGACGACTGAGGTTGTAAACAAATAATAAAATGGAAAATTCATTTTTGCACTCGCTCTAACAATTATGTTACAACAAAATTGAGATACTTATACCGTATAATACGATAAAAATCATGAAACACCGATAAATATTTTGTAAAACATTCTCTCATAACATGATGGCCGAACAGCAGAGTGCTGTCAAAGTAAAATAATTTTTTCTCACACAGAACGCAACTTTCACAATGAATTTTATACATTTTCCACTTTACCTTCCATGAAACCACTCGCGACAACAGTCGCATTCTATCATAAATTGTCCATTAATATAAGGTTGACCACACAAACAATAGGTTTCCTTCGATGACGCCATTTTGATGGCGAATAGACAAAATTGTTTTTTCTTCTCCACGTCGCTTTCGTATAGCAATAGATATTTACAAACAACAGTCCTAGTGTATTAAAACGAGCATAGACAATAGAAAGATCAAAATTTATTTTGAATCAATTATAATGAAGTACATATCTAAAAAAATACAAAAATATTTTTTATATAAAGTTTTTTATAGCGTTTCATAAAAATATATGATTATTAACGAAAAGTAAAAGTGACAAACTTAGCCGTACAGCTAAAAAAATAATCACGATTATATACAATGATATTGACCTTATTAAACTAAATATGTTTTTTTACATTTTAATTAAACATATCAAACAAAAAACAATTTAATTTATGATAGCTTCTTTACCAATTTAATGTTGCCGCCATTGGGCATCATACGTATGCGCCTGTACATTTGAAACAGCAATGAATTGAATATTAAAAATCTTTACCAATTCAAATTAATTACTTAATTGTATAATTCCTATAAAATGCTTTAAGCTTGTAATATACTTATTTATGGATAATTTTAAAGTTGTCACACTAAAGTTGCTTAATAATAAATCAATGTAAAGTATTTTGGGCGTTTTAGCCCCGACTCGTTATGTGGAGGTTTAGTGTGTAAAGGTGTAGTTAAGTGCCATACGTATTATAGGTACTTTGAACGCGTATGAAACTGACTGCTTTTGTGGTTAGAGAACAACTCTCAAACCACTTCTAAGATATTTAAGCTCGTTAGATGTCTAAGGTTTTAAAAATATAATGTTATTTTAAACTGGACAGTATGTCTGGACAAATTGGGGTCATCTGAAGCTGCTATCGATCTTGGACTTAAAGTCTATCTTGTATTCAGATTTAACTAGCTCAAAAAATGTGTATTATATTGACTATTATATTATATATTATATTGTATTATATTATATCTGGTAGTAACATTAGCTTGCAAAAAGATCGAAATTCAAAAAACTGTGCATACGCGCATTAGTTAATAAATAAATATTTAATGACTGGCAGAATATATCATTAATTAGAATCAGTAATTTTGTTTCCGTAGATTTGTTACATAAAATTATTATAATAATTTGGTACATATCTACATAATAAGTATTTCTAAATGCCTAAGTAGGAACATTTGAGTAGAAATTATACTACGAGTAAATAAATGATTGTAACTATCGTCTCGTGTATGGGCTCCTTAAATTGAGTTAAAGCTTTGTAGGCAATGCATTTACCATGAAGTTACGTATACTTGTTCGTTTCGTGACAACGTGCTGGGAATGGTCATTCCTTTTTTTACAATGTGACACACTAGCATTTGGCCGCGACTCCGCCTGATGAAAAACGCTTCTATACTTCAAAAAGTCCTATTCGACCTTGATTTATTATTTGGTGAAAGAATCAAACCTACAACATCCGCTCTGCATTCATGTTCATTAACAAGTGAACCAAAAACCCAGTCAATGTACTTACATTAAATAAGGTTAACAATTACTATTCATCGCGAACCTTGAAGATTGTAAGTTTTACTTCGCCAATATAATGGATCGGTATATATTGAAGGAAGCATTGTATTTTAAATTAATGTCTTAGTCCCTTTACATTGTGGAGTAGTAAGACATCCGGTTTTATTTATTTATTTAGTACACAAGAAAATAAGCCTACATAGCATTTGAAATGTTGTAAATTATTAATTGTCTTTTCTTACTAAGATCTTTTCAATTAGACATATCAGCGGGAAGACCACGCACAGAAATAAAATATCGTGTACTAGTACAGAAAGAAAAATCAATAAGCAATAAATTGATTGGCAGTATTTTAATGTAATTCACTTAAGTTTTTGTACCATTCAAATAATTGTAATAAATTGTGATTTCCGCGTGAGTTAACCGCCGTTATTGTTCAATTAAATAAAAAACCGATGTCCATGACACTAACAGCATATAATATTATAATTTTTAACTTCTTTGCTTTGTTTCCTCCTGCTGCAGAAGAAAAGCTATCAGACTATATGATAAGAGTTCACACATACCTTGCGTAATGTAATGCGACAGGAAAACCAGAAACTGACTTACTCATATATTACCTACAGGTTACATATGTATAAAGTAATATCTAATTCTTCATACTTATGACTTTTTGGCGACGCGGAACCTTTTAAAGGTACTACGGTGCTATGGAATGTACACCGAGATATGAGATATTTTTGCCCAGTAAAACTCCCTCGGTGGTTTTCGTCTGTGCTGTTCGAGGACTCCGGGATCTCTTGAACGTACCAGCGTCTGGCTTCGATTCAAAATTCCACAACCTCAGAAGCCTCTTTTTAGCCGCCACTCACAACGAACAAGAGATACTGTAGCTATGTTCTGGTCCCGGGCTACCGGGGAGTAGGTAATCTTTACATAGTGTTCTGGTCAGATTCATAGCAAATCAAAATACTGTCAGAAATGAGTTCGTAGTGTCTCGTTATATCACGCGTGGCTCGCCGCGCGTTGCATAAATATGACGTGTTGCGCTTTACACAATATATTTCAAATGACCCGAACACCGACAGTCTGATGGGCATTTGGTGGTGCTAGTGATGTGCCTTGTTCATCGATTTATTAGCTCAAATATATTCTGTATATAAAACAGGAAATTGACCGACTGATCCAGAGATTAACGCACTGTTGAGACCGCTCAACCTAGAATCCTGAAATTTTGCAGGTGGGTTCTTTATGTAGCGTAAGTGAGCACTAAGTAAGGAATTTTGGATATTCAACCCCAACGAGACAAAAACGAGGTAGAAAGTCTATATGAAAATTCGTCGGCTTAGAACTTTTACATTCACGCTTTTGGTTACCAGAAATAATGTGTTTATTGATTTTTGGAAATTAGATTTCTGCGGAAGCGAAGCCGCGAGAAAAAGCAATTAGTATTATAAATATTAGCGAAGAATTGCATGGGTACCATGAACTATAGTTAAATATTTTCCGACTTACAATGTGACCGGTGAAATTAAGTAAATAAATTCATGTTAAACATATCCTTGCGCAAATAATAATTAATGTGTTTACTTTGCATTAACATTTAACTCGAGGGTCCAACGAACTATTTAGACAAATAGAAATGAATGAACACTTTTTGAAAGATTTGCATCGTGCTATGATCGTTGTGTTTGTTCTAAGATGTGTTAGCGAACTGCTCGAGAATAACAGTATCTAACTAATCGACCACGAAGCCAGTTATGCCAGGTAATAGGAGACAGCTCAGTCTTAACTGACGCTAATAGGTAATGTTGCCAGCGCAAATTTGTTGCCGCTTGTGCTAATAACAATGTTTATCTGTTCTATCTATAAAACTTGTCATGCTTTTGATACATTATCTATGTATTAGCTAATGTAATGATTTTTATTGGAATTGCAAATAAACCATTGATTTATTACTTCGTGTATGTGAATTAACGCAATGTCATTGTATTAATAAGTTTCTAAAGTATTTATTGTTGCCATGTTATAACATTGTTAAAGCAATTAGCATGTTAAACAGTGTACCCCAGTGGTTTTGTTTTTAACATCCCACTATGGGAGTCTAGGGTTCAAATTCTGGCATGCATTTCGGACTTTATAATATTTACGTGCATTCTTAAACTTAAATAACACTCCGTGTAACGGTGAAGGGAAAATCCTGAAGGAAACCTATGTTGACTTATCCATAACTTTCTCGTCGATGCCCGGTGAATTAAGTCAGCCATCCCCTACTCGGTCAGCGTGGCAAACTATGGCCTTAAATATCTTCATTATTATAAAAAACTATACAGAATACAAAGCAATAAGAAATATATTCTAAATAACATACAGCTACAGGTAATAAATATAATATGCACATTACTCATAACAGAAATGTTTGCCCTGACTGGTAATCGAACGTGGGAAGTCCAGTTTAGCAGTCTTTCACCGAAACACCAAGGGGTCAATTTTAAAATCAGAGAGAGACAGGGTCCAGACTAATATCGCAGCAGACATAAATATAGTAAATGTAGCAAAAAAATCGCCTTCATCCATGACATAGATTAAACAAAGTCTGTTCATTAGCATAATACTTTGTTCTAGGTTTGTCGTTTGTTTATCATTACACTCTTAATCAATGGTCGCAGATCATTAGATCGTGGCAATAAAGACCTTGGGACACTCGCAAGGTCAACCCTTATTATCCAATATGGTATCTTTATAAAACCAACCGCATTCACAACTTAATGCTTACTTAGTTAATCGATGTGTCGTGACGGTTAAAAGTTGTCTAACCCGGTCAGATCTAAGTCTGGACGTCAGAAAAGAAAATGCGTTATTGTGTGTCCACGTTTCCATATATGAGTAAGTGTATTTCTTTAAATTGCAACAATATGGTCTAGCTCCTATTCTCTAGTACACGGGTGCTATGGAATTCAAGAGAGAAACTTTTTTAATTGAATTATATTTCCATTAGCGCACACGAGTCTCGGCTTACAATGACAAGGCTTAGGATTCCAGTCTACCACGCTGCCTAGTTACCTTCTCCTCGGTGCTTTCCTTTACGAAACGCACGTAACTTTGATAAGCCAATCGGATTTGAACCCAATCCCCCGGAACGGGAGATTGAAATGTGAACCACTATGCTATAAACCACAAGATATAAAGTAAGAATGAATTATATACAAAAAAACGAGATGTTTTTAGACATCTAATAATAATAATCATAAGATATATAGCCTCCAAAACGTAAAATAAACATACTTGAAATCTACATGATTTGATTTGGTTATAAGGAGGTGACTCAGCGTATGCTAACTCGTTTTGGTTGCCCCTTATTTATTTTATTTTTGTATATAATATTAAGCTAGAAAGTAGGTGTTAGGTGCAAAGGGCAAGCCTAACATCTACCGATATGGTCTTCTAACCGTCTTGGATGTCAGTAAGAAGTAATATAATGTGACCAGGGAGTCACGAGTCGCCATGTTAATTCATTTCTTGCACTTACATACCAACTTAATCATGCAAATTTGCAATAAATGTGTGTAATAAAACCCTCGTGGTAAAGAAAGTCTGCTCATCCCATCAAAGTCGTCATCGTCATCGTCAAGCGTGAACCGACTGATTCACATGAATTCTGTATATTGTTTATGATTTTGTTAAAAATGATTAGAAATTATACATATGTTATATTCAAACTATTGATTAATAACTACTTATTTATGAAGAAGTTTTAAACAAATACTTCTAATATAATAATAAATGAATATTTAAATTCCGATTTTTTTTATTCTGCATGGGAATTGAGCCCCCATTCTAGTTACGAAATCAGGGTCGCAACCACTGAATCATCGGGCCGGTCCAACGACGGTTTTCATATTGAATAACGACATGTAACCGAACCCAAGACACACGTAACCAACAATACAAACAGAAGAGTGAGGGTTGTGTCGTAACCGCGTGCGATGTACCGGACAGTCGATTCGTCGCCGAGGGAGAAATCGACCGTCGACACTTTCCCCTCACTACGTCTCCACGAACGCAATTAATGGCGGCGTAATTTGACGAATAATGAAATCACAGATAAAGAATAATTTGTGACTTAAAAAAAAATTGCCGAACATTAAAGTCACAGAAAAAAAGCTTTACTGAGTTGTAAAAAAAAATATATATATTCATTTAGTGCGACATTGTTGTGAATATGATTTTAACGATAAGTGTGAAAATAAAGCAATATTTGCTTAATTACCGAGGAAAATAAAATTATTCTCACATCACGTAAGTATACCTAACATGTTATTATATAACTAATTTAAAAAATGCTTTTGCTTATTAATTGATTTTAAATTTGGCGATTATATAGAGAATTGAAATATTTTAGAGCCACTTACAAACTTACGGTGTTCGTACGTACGTATAGTTTATGTTTATAAAAAAATAATCCCGCCTAAATTTAGCGATACTTTTTATTGCTCGTCGAGAACAACAAACGTTGGTAACTGGGTCATAATGCCAAAGTTGTAGTAATGATATTCTTCAAACAGAATTAAAAATGTGATTTCAGCACAATTTTTTGTCCCACAAAGCCACTGTGCTGTGCTAACGAACGAATATTTTATATAACTCGTAGGATGAAATTACACTTAATACGGGTCATAATTATAATTATGAACAGCAACGAGAGCGTCGGTTGCCAAATTAAAGTCTATGACTTTAATGATGTATGCATCATCAGTATCACAATTTGAACATATTGGCCCACTGGGTAAATTACTATTTTTGTTTTAATGATCTTTGGTTCACTGATTTAATTAGCGAATAGGGGAAAGATGACCAAATTTTTCTGTTCTAAAAATTGTTCAAAGTCCAAAACGGTTTTTATGCTTAACAGATTTATACCTTGTCGGATTTAATTAAATATCGTAACTGTCAAAATTAGCAAACGCGAGTAAGCAATATTTACTACATCGCATATTAATATAGCTGATTGATTTTTTCCTTTATTTTGCATATAATACATATAAGTATTATCCGACCGTTATATAACTGTAGGCTTAGGATGTTTATACACCTCGTCAGTACGATTCACCAATTCTGAAGATGTTAAGGAAAACATCGCGAGAAAACTGGTACAGAGTTGTCTGAGGGGTGTGACGCCTGCCAAGCTGCATGTACTTAGCGTGGTGTTAGCTTAAGTCAAGCTTTAATGTTTGATTGCTCATTCAAAGTTGTCTAAGCGAAGTGAACACTGACGCAGCCAATATAAAAAGTGCACAAAAAAGACAAATGTCATTTCAATTACAGATTCAAATTGCGTGCACGATTAACATAATGAGATTACGGAAATAAAATATAACACAATATAATTCACCTATAATTAGTTTATTTGTTTGATTCGAACCAAAAATATAATGCCTAGGTAGGTACTCGCGCCAGCTCATCCTGTAAAGCGACATAAGCAAAGGTTAGGTAAACATTCGGTTATATTTTTACTTCACAAATCCGTCATTTAACCGATTTGTAAAATGCTTTTTTAACGGAAAGGTTAATAATTCGCGTGTGTTCCCACTTAAATTTGAATAAAAAATGCCACCCATAAGAGTGAAGAAGTAGGGGATAACATTGAGTAATAGTAATTTAATTTAATGATGTATTTATGAGAAATTAATAAATACATTTTCAAAACATATTAGTGCATTTTTCATTGTTGCAGAATCGATTTTCTTTAAGTCGGCTTTTTCTTGTTAAAATGTTATATGTAGCAACAAACTAACGTTTACGAACGCCACGCACGCTATAATGACGAATGTAACGTAATTATAATGACTCGTTTAATTGCAGCGCTGATTTCGTAACGCTTTTGTCTTCTACGAGATATTCCTCGACTAATGCTAACTTTACACGAGTTCAGAACTTGTGGTTACTACTCATCTGTTACACCCTGATTAGTGACAAGAGAAAAATATTTTGTTTCTTAATTTTGAAGACAACAGGACTGTATTTTATCTGTATTTAAGTTTTTTTTTAATTGTCTCAATTTTAATCATCATTTTGTAAGTATGATGGATTTATTAAATGTATTGCTTGTGTATGTTATCATTATTCACAATCGCTTTTTATTAAAATATGACGTTAGGATATTAGAGGAAGCTTTTACGAGTTGAGCATAATTGCAAATTTGTTTGACAAATGGTTTAAGTTATGGAGGTGGGGATGAATCCTCGTCATTGTTAGAGAAGACTACCACTGAAACAATTAAATGATAAATTACAAGCTAAAGACCAGGTCAAACAAAGCATAGTGAATACGTTTTTTAATTTGCAAATCTTTGGAATTAAAAGGTGGCAGGACTCACTATGACTACAGTTCGTATCTAATTCACGTTATAAATTATTGCAAATTTGTAACAAAAGATTTCGCCGTGAGTTTTTGGACAGATTTCGTAAATAAAGTTTATCTGATACTGCAACTTTTATACCTATTCGCGTGTCGCAGTATCATGGAAAAATTCTTAAAATAACTATTTAATAGTATATGATATTTATTTTTGGCCGTAAACCTCATATTATTGATAGCTGGTTTTTCCCATTTTAATATCAAGAGAGAGAATTCGCTCGCTTTACCTCGAAAATGCAAATCACGTACACAAATCATAAATTAAATGAAACCATAAAAAAAGTAGTTACCTATTTATCAGCGATACAATTACTTGGCTAATTAATCATGCATCCATTTAATCGCAAATCGTAAATAAGCTGCGGGGACAAAATTATGTGAAATGGCGCTGTATTAAGGCTATAATATTTGGATATTTTTTATAATTGTATTATTTTCATTTATACCTTGACCCCTAAGCCGGGGGACGTGGATTCGATTCCCGTCTAGGACAAACATTTGAGTGATGAGCAAATTCGTTTGTCTCTGTATGGGTGTAATAAATAAACATTAAATAATAATACGTACATACGTATATATACATAAATACATTTGTGCTCATGGCATTAATATTTGTCCTGGGTGGGAATCGAACCCATACCGCTTCAGCAGTTTACTTTATTTAGAGTTGTTTAAAAACACAAGTATTACATTATTAACTTTTAACAAAAAAATAAAAACCGTCTTCAAAAGGAAAACTATTCTAAAACAAATTAATTTGCACTAAAAAGTAAACAAATAATTCAAGGTCCTAACTTGTTATTCTTGG
>DWDX01005633.1:0-10350 GCA_018245675.1 Agara michaeli | reverse complement strand
CTAACGCTTTTATTGAGTTCGGCACTTTATTATATATTTTAGGTCCCATGCAACATACACTACGTTGATAAGTTCTTTTATATTTATCATACATAAGTAATATAGACAAATACAGTAGGTATGTAGGTAGGTTGTGTGACAGATTCTATTCGCCCAATCTTAAATAAGACTCACGTCCGGCTTAGTTAAAATACAGATAAAGTTAAAGATATGAATGAATTTTAGGAAATTATTGATATTATTTAATGAATTCTCAGAATGTTATCTGAATGTATTAATTATTACGTATTTATTGTTACAAAAAGTGATCATTACGATAATCTTTAGTAAACCATTTGAAAAAAAAAACAAACAAAACAGAACATTTTACTTACTAATCAAGGGTGATCTAATCTGTCCAAAGCATGTGATTTATGAATGAAAAGTCGGATATTATTTGATTGTCATTTATCAGTATCTGTGTACGTATGCGTTTATTATTTCATTCAAGTTACAGATAATGTTCACGTGCGGTTTTGTAGGTTTCTGGAACCGGTTGTCGAATTCGTTTTTATGTCATCGTTCGTTCTGGGCTGAATCATTAAGTTCCAATGTTCGCGATAACTGCAATTTGCTCGCGAATGCGTGAATTTTTGCAAATTAAACGCTTTAATTGACTCACTGTTTTATTGAACGTTAGCGGAGATAAACAGCTATTGAAATAAACTGAAGCAGATGTCTGGTGAGTTATGTTTTTAAATACACATATGTATAGGTACATATTTATGAAAATCTATATAATCATATGAAGTTTATTCCAAATGTAATGACTATGTAAATATAATGTAGCATAATTATTATTTTGATATGCGGTGGTCTCGTTTGATGTCAAGTTTGAAAAACATAACTGTTCAAATCATTGTTGCCAGTGTTGCATTTTTCGCGAATATCCCTATATGTCCTGTGTATTTCTGTACTACATAGAACGACAGCGGAAGCGCGAACAGACGTGCCGCAGACACACGCACTTCCGCCGATCACGGCCATCGAACCCGTCACCTGTCCTCTGTGCTCTATGGCCTAGTGCAACCACCATTGTTGAATCTATGCATACACGAATATATAAGTCGTATCTCTGTTATTCGAAGCGTTACCGAAGTTAATTATCGAGTTTTCAACAGACATTTTCACCCATTATCCAGTTTTAACACATTGATTCTAATAGACTAACTTTTTTAATACTACCCTTATCTAACTAGAAGTAATAGTAAAAACGAATACTAGGTAAAAATTACAGATGTTCTTCGGTAGCAACGGCCACTTGTAGCTGTCGCCTGCATGTTTCCTACTCTGCTCAGATAAAAAGGCATATTCCACAGAATTATGTGTGTTTAATTGTGATTTGTGTGTTTAATAAAAGTGTATATAAATAGTATCAAACATAAAAAAATGCGAGTCCCTTCGTTAAAAATGAAACCGTATTAATTTATGAAGAGTTTGTAGTTCATTAAATAAGGAATGTTATCATAACGATGAAGGACATTTTGATAAGATTTGATACGATTGTCATGACAAATACAAGATTATAAATATTATGAAGTGAATATTAAAAATATTATAAACTGCAGATAATTATTAAAGTATAACAAATATGTATATGTAAACAACAAACGTAATTGAATCAGCTCAAGGATTTTAATGTAAACCGTGGAATAATGCGCATACATTTATGTATACCGGTTTTGTTCATGTTAGTCTTTGGAAAAAATTGCTACAGTTTTTATATATTTCAGGGACTTTCCCTTATTTAAATTACATTTTTTGTTTAGTTCACGTTCCACAGTTATTTGGAAGTGAAATACCATGTACCTGCATATAAAAGAGATATTAGAAATGTTAAAACGGTTCGTACCGTTTTAAATTTAAAAAAGAACCATAAGTTTTTAAATCCGATTTCCATGTATTTTAAGTAAACATAATACATCGATAAAAATTTACTAGAGAAAATGAGCATTAACTTTATTTATATACTGCTAAGTTAATGGTGTGCGGTGTGCCTACAACCGACGTCTATCATATTACCATATGCAAATCAGTCGTATTATACATTTAAAATGCACCGGCATTATTAAATTATAATGCTATTAGCAAACAGACTGGCAGAAATTTAACACAAATTTGCGTTTGACAATACACGTGCTCTATTAATTTCAATTCCTATTTTTCTTTTAAATATGACAGCCCTTGGGCTAATTGACTATTTCAAATATTTTTCGATCCTATTATTCTTTCAATGCTCGATAACAGTCTCCACTCTGAGTGAAAAGGTTTTAGACGATATTCTACCACAGTGGCCAGGTGCGGATTGGCAGATTTAACACACCTTTGATAATACTCTACTTTAAAACACCTCTAAACTGTGCAGGTTTCTTCACAATGTTTTCCTATACAATTATATTCAAATTTTTAAGTTACAAAACTCATGTAACTTTTAACAAGTCAGAGTCGCGCGCTACAATTTGAAGCCACGAATTTCAAAGCTCTAGGCTATCGCTGATTATATACAAATAATTTGATAAATTTAAATACATATTAAAACATAATATCGGTGTATATCACTATATCATACGTTGGTATATCAATGCTAATTAATAAAAGGAGAGTCCGCGGCGCACTGTTACAAAACATGACAGCCCTGACATAATGCGCTTAGTGTAAGCTTAAAGCTTGGCATCAATAGTTACTTAGCATATGATTAAATATCAACCCCGAATTGGAATTTTTTTCCTGTTTACTGTTAAATATGTCGATGTAACTGTTATATGTTGTTAAACTTATTATATATTCATCAGGCGCAAATATATAACAATATTCGCGATATATGAAAAATATAGGTATATCGTCCTTTTGATGGTAAAGAAAATCGCTACTATTATTCTGTTTCAGCCAAAAGCACGAGTAGTGAAAATATTTTAAGTTACATACAAAGTGGTCAATTGATTGAGTGGTCAAGTTGGTGTATTGGTAGAAATACGATCAATGAACCCAAACCATTCAAGTATCTATTTAATGTTTTATCCAAACCAGTCCAGGAATTAGTGGTTAATAACCTTTTCAGATCCACATCCCACGAGTTCCAAAGGCTCGAGTTTTCCAAGTTAAAGGTAAATACGCATCAAAAACATGTACAATTTACAACACTGTCTGGTACTAGTCACAGTAACATTCGTCACTACCCTTGAGTTCTGGAACGCGTCATCTCTTAGCGAGAGACAGTGAACAAACAATTACTGCGTAGACCATTACTTGATGCAAATCAAGTCTGCATTACACGCTCGGCTTAACGCTGCGGGAATCAAACGGCGGATGTATCATTAACAATCTACTGTTTTTGCACCCGACCTCCAGTATGCATCTTGCATTATAAAAACATACTTTTTCATGTAGATTTTTACTCAATCTTTGTATCACATCAATAAATCCAATCGATTCTGTCAATATTTTTCGGAAAACCGAAGTTCTCGATCGATCCTTCATCTCTTTGAGTAGTTTACGGCACACTAATAGTAAGTGATAGAGCCTAATAAACACTGAAAGTCGTAAAAATCTTCATACGTCTTTGTTCCTTTGCTCTATGATATGAGTGGACTGAAATTATTTCTGTACTTTTATTGCTCTTTCTTCCTGATCATAAAGCGTCTGACCGAATTGCGATTACAAACGTAATACCGTTTACACAACTGTAAAATAATATTCATTATTTACTGGGATTCTTTGTACGTGTGGCTGCTGGATATTACAGGCAGACTCGTAACACTGCACTGTCATTTCGATGTTATTTAAATTATTATAATATTGCGGTTTAATGTGAATGGTAGCAGAGTTTATCAACGTTAAAGCACTTTAATTATCGCCCTTACGGTATTATAAAATAATTGCGAATAGAAGAATGTCAAGTGCACTTTAATCAATTCGGTCTTAACCATCAAAGTAATAATTGTCCGTAGTGAGTGAATCTACGATTTAAATGTAATCATGGATTTATGAAAATTGACTTTTAAATGGCTAGTAATAAAATAAAATTGAACAGTTCCTCAACTAGATTATTGTTCATAAAAAAAAGTATTCAGTACCGTTTCATCGGCGACAGAAACATCAGCAGACTTGCTGTTCTATCTATCGTATAAATAACTAGCTTTTGTCCGCGACTTCGTCCGCGCGGAATACTGACTTTGAGCAGCATTTTAATTTCCTAGGATACTTTTATTGCGAAAGACAGTATTCCACGCGGACGAAGTCGCGGGCAAAAGCTAGTATAGCCTATATTGGTCAGTGATGATGTAGCATTCAAATGGGGAAAGAATTTTTGAAATCGGTTCAGTACTTTTTGAGCCTATTCGTTACATACACACACACACACACACACACACAACTCGTTCCTCTTTATAATATTAATATAGAAGTATAGATATAGATATAGATTGAGTTTGTCACATAACGACATGCAATGTACGTATGTTTCCTTTCATTGAAATATAAGAATTGTTTAAACACTGAAAAAGGATATTCTTACCTTTGGGCACCCCAAGTCGCAGCTGTTCCTTCTCCCAAGAGGCGAAGGTGGCCTTCAACGCCTCGGCCATTTTCTTGTTGGTGCCGGGCGTGAGCGGCGGCACCTGCGACGGGATGTCTACAACAAAGAAAGACATTTTGTTATTTATTGAATTGAACCACTGATTTAGTACAGCTAAAGTCATATTTTTATAACTATATTAATTTGATATTATATCAACGATACCATCTATGTTGTGGACTCAACAAAAAAGGTGCAAAACGAGCTCTTCATCGAGAACGGAAACGATATGAGACGTTAAGTTTAGTTTAATAAAAACTACCTATATTTTTTGCAATACGGATCACTAATCACTTGTCTACGATGATGTATTTAATTGTACTCTGTAATCTGCTGAATCAACATTAGGCTATCTTACCATACTGTTGCATAGACTACATGTGCTGTTAGTAATGTTTTGATGTATATTTACGTGATATTATTCCAAAGCATTCTGTTATTACTGGTGCTCAATTTCGAGCTTTCAGTCGTATCCGCTGCCATTACCGGTGGCATAAATTGGATGTATAATATTCGAAGCCTTCACGAGTGACAGATTAGAGAGCATTGCGGCCTCGTCTAATCAAAAGTAAGTCTCATCAGAAGATGATTATCGTACGGATTAATTACTTCATCTACAGTATTTATACTTGCGACGTATTGAGAAACAAATTAATAGTTGATTTCTTTCGGAGCCGATGGGTTTGAATAAAATAAATCAGAGATAAACAAGCAAGATTACATCGTCTGTACTGTAGTGTATGGAGGCTTCATTCATAAGAGCGGCTGGTTTCGTGCGCCCGTGTGTGTGGGCGGTTGCGTGTGTGGAGCGCACACCTGCCGACCAGTTTTGAGATGTTGAGATTTGTGCTGCTCTCCCACGGTCGCTGCCCGCTCAGATCTGCTCTAGCTCAGGCCTTCTGATATCGTTTTAATATAACTTCATTTACCTAGGTATCGTTCGAGTAACATTAAATTCAATACGAACTCAATAAAGAAGCCTTAGTGGTTCAAGATCTTAATTGAAACAGATAAGGTATATTATAAGTACCGTAAAAAAATATTATTGCTGGCATATGTTGGTAAAACGAATTACAATGTATGACTACCGGTGAAGCTTGTCGGTATATAGTAAAAACGCGAGATATATAAATAGATTTTTTCGCTGATTGGATTAACTATAAACATATCTAGTTGTAAATTATTTTGTGTAGGTACATTTCATATGTAAGATTTATTATAAGTTTTTGCATAGTTTTCCATTAAAGGGTTCGTCACGTTTTAAGTTTATGTCATGTTGCGCTCATTTAAAATTCAGACATACTCATAGAATATAACTGATAGAAAGTCATGGTATAAGACATCGACCCTAATAATGTGATAGCCTTGGATGTGCTGCATGGAGTTCACCCAACTCAAAACTGTTCTTTTTTTAATACATTTCTATTAGCAAATTGCGAGTTATCTGGTAAAGAGTTATTGTGAGTAAAACACACTTCTTCCTCTATTCTACGAGTATGTACTGAAATTTCTTCGTAGTTGCTCCATCAAAAACTTGAGTAATGAAAACTGGATTCTGAATTTATTCCATGTATTTGAAGAGTGCGCTAGGCCTTAGCGGCTGGTGTCGGGCGCTTTGCACCACCGGTATCGTTATTCGTATTTTATATGCGTACATTACAGAGTTATTCTGGCGGGATCAGTATTTGTGCCCGATGTATAGTAAAGTACATTAAGTTGGGTGCGAGGTGCGCGCGGCTCATAACTGACCGATGGTGAGTTGCGCGAGTTGCGAACCGCGGAGACATTAATTGCATCGAGCCTGCTGCTTTGTGATTTACTCGCGCTGAACCTCGCAGCTGCGCTTGAATCACGATGCGTGTGCTCGTCTTAGGCGAGTTACAGACGAACGGCATTCGACGGTGTTAATAGAAAAATGTTTATTTATTTATTTATTTTTTTAAATAAATAAAATGTTAACAAATATTCCATGTAAAATTAGGTAGTTTTAAGCAATTGTAATATTGCTTTCAATGTCATTTTATCCTTCACTTCAAATATAAAGATTTCGGTTGATGTCTTGTTTCCGCTGCAATATTAGGTAAAATGTAGTACCTACCTGACTTAGATAATATAGAGACATTTTATTACAAAACCAATGTTTAAAAAAACTGTACTAAAACAGAGTTGAAAGCCTAAATAACAGACAATCAGCTTTATTGTGAAAATGTCGATCATTGATACAGAGCCTTATTAGACAGTATAACGTAGTCAATTGAAACGATATTTTTCGCACTGCATTATACATAGTTGGCAGTGCATTCTTGCTATAATGATCAGCTTTATTTTGTATAGGTATTGGAAATAATTTTAAGGAGCCAACGTCAGATTCCTCATGTAAACAATAGAACACAAATCAATTTAATACAACAGTTCAAACATTTCTAACATTTTAAGATATTAATGCGTATTACCGTAAATATTTGTCAGAAGCCTTTTCACTCGTTTAAGTATGTTTACAGAAGCCAGTCACAGATATCATATCGTGGGTTCCGCAGATGTTTCCTTTCGATTTTAGAATAGTGCTTGTTTTTTCCACCGTTTCCTAAGGGAAGGGTTAGGGGTTCCAGAGCTACCTTATCATAGACGAAAAAAAGATTTGTGATATATTCACATTGTGACGTAAATAAATACAGTAACTTTTGGACATTACCAATTTTATTAAAAAGTTTCGTTTTTTATATTTTAATTTTTCCCCGTGAAGTTCGAGGTGAAAACTGGTTAATGTTTGTACATTTTTTAATTTTTAAGTCATGTAGCTCGTAACTTTTTATCTTGTAAGTTGATTTAAGTTCTCTCAAATGCTCTCAACGCGGTTTAACTATTGCTACCTACCGAGAATAATCGAGACTAATCACTTAATCGGCCATCAAAAGAACTTTCATGCCGGGCATTGTCCATCCTTGGAATGTTATTTAAAATCCACTAACGTTTCAACGATATACTCTTATATTTACAAACTTACATATAAAAATGTCATTTTTCTTTAAAATAAAAGATAACAAACCGCAAAATGCACTAATAACTATCACTTAACGGGCAAATCATCAATGCAAAGCATCTTAACCTTCCTTTGTAAATGGCGCGATACACAGCTAAGACATTTGTAGGATTTTTTTATCCTTATTCAAGTTGCCATTGTCTGTATGAGATAATCGTAAAGATGCAGCGAGTGCATCACATACACCTGCAACGTTATACATAACAATGGTACTCGTTGGTATATAATTTAGATTATAAGATACAAGTGTGTGACTGTATTGGACGCAAGTATCCGTGGTTTCTTTTTATTAGTGTTCTTTGCCGTTTTCCTTAATCGTCTCTATCGTTTTATCGAGAGTTTCAGTATCACAAATAGAGACACGTGTTCTAGAAATATATGTATAATTTAACTAAGTGTAAAGATTGTCAACGAATGAGGAAAAAAAGTTGACAAATTTCAAGTCAACGGCACATTGTAAGGACGTTCCTTAAGTTTGGCAAAAACCGAATGGCAGGGCTTCCGCATCCTTAATTAAAGTAATAACACCGAATGATCTGGGTTTAATTGTCGCATATGGCTTCCGGTCCAGACCAGCGGATAGACCCCGTCCGCACAAAGTATTCATGTAATTATCTGTATCGTGGCTAAAAAATGTCGCCAAGTGACAGGTGGAAGATTTACAGTAAGACAACACTTTAAATACATGCGTTTTATCAATTTTTTATTGAAATATTTAAGATTGAAAATGTCAGTAATGGATTCTAACAAGACTTCAAGCTTGCTTCTACCAAATTTATTGTGTAATTCGTTTTAAGGTTAAAACATATATATGTATATTGTACGAAATAAAATTCATATTCATTAACATAGGTTAAATGGAGATGATGAAAAAGTTTAATTACAAAATGTACAATATTTAAATTAGCGGTTTGTAGTTGAAAAACAAAGTTTCATTCAGTCGTGAAGCGGAGCACGTGTCCTCGTCACAAAAAGGCCTCACAGATAAAGACACGAAGTTTTTTTTACCCCATCCGTTACTCTTTCGTTACCTAATAATGATACTATCTCTGTTGCTTCACCCTCGCATGTAAACCGGACAAAGGCTCTCGAACAGTAAGTAACAATCTTGTAAAAAATGACTACGAAGTCATAATTAATGTAGTGCAAATTGAGCAACTTTTGCAAGCAGGGTAATCAAAATGTTGTTTCAAATACTATAAACAAATTGTATTACTGCTGATGATGTTTTATTAACAATATTTTTGGGACACGGCCATCTATCTGAACCAAAACCACAAAGAGCTTGTGGCCGCATATAAAATAGATACATATTACATATTTCGAAGACGTTTACTTATATAGATAATTTTAGATTCAAACGTAACATCACGCCTGTAATCCCCTAAGGGGTAGGCAGAGGAGTGTAGTACAAATACAGAATAATCAACCGTGCTCACCACAGAAATATTTTTCCTGGTTTTGATTTACATCGATAACCCCCGGCTAATCAGGCAGGGTCACTGACCGCTGGACGAACGGGCACCAAGGAAATGAAACGTCTAGAGTACAAAAGATACTAAAAACAAACAAAAAAATGGGAACTAATGATATTATCGTAAAGTTAACGTTACATTTGCAGGACGAGAATATGCAGCAAGTTGATTGTTTATCAAGTAAATGGTACTACTTTCAAGGACTCTAGGCGTTAAAAGCGGTTGCTGAGGGTTTAAATATACCTACACGATCTGAGTGGGCCGAATCGTGAATGGCGTAGATAACGGCACAATGGGTCGGAGATGCGCCCGGCCGAGCTCCACCGAATCACGTTGACCTTGGGCAATTTGAGATTAATTAATGTGTTCTAGGTGAAGGTATCCCGAATCGACTCCACGATGCTGATAGAGATAATACCGTTGGACTACATTTATTCATTACTTTAGGTGCCTAAAATTGTTTAAATGATTTTTGACGGATCGTTTAACGTACATACAAGTTTATTCGTTAGGTTTACTTGTACATTACCGTAAAAACGGTTGCTCAAGATCATGAACGCTTAGTTGAAACTGTCCTATTAAAAGATAAGCAAATGTTCTGCACATTTACACTTTAGTTGTTTTTTAGTGCTGTTTTACGTTAAATTTGCATTTTATAACCCTGTTTTAACAGTTTTAACTTTTCTTACCTCATGTGTTAAATCGCGTGGTTAATTAGTTTATTCTTATACAGTTTAATTAATTAATTTCAATCGTGTAAGACCAATTGCGTGCCCTAGAACAGATGTACCGCAGATAAGAGATGTGTCAAGATAGTTCAAAGTCACCATTGTTAACAAACGTTTCACAAGGAAATAATACACTAGCGGAATGTTGAGCTCGCGCATATTGTAAGCGGACTATTCAACAACAGGTGGCAAACAAGGGTGGTTTTAAAAGGGGAGCACTTTATCCGGCACTTGTTGCGCTATGCAATTTATGTGAAAGGCCAATAAAATAGAAGTGATGACTTAATTTTTTGTGAGCAGCGCAAGCTGTTATCTAAAATGACTGGTTTTAATCAGTAAAAAACCACTGGCCTCATGGTCAAGTGGTTACAGACCCTAACTGCAAAACCGAAGGTCGTGGGTTCGATTCCCACTCAGGACAAACATTTGTGTGATGAGCACATTTGTCTGTTTTGTGTCTGGTCGTAATAAAAATATCTATATAAGTAAAATATC
>DWDX01005632.1:0-10352 GCA_018245675.1 Agara michaeli | reverse complement strand
GTTACACTTTTTTTATTTTCAAATTATTATCATTACTATTTTGAACACGCGGGCGAAGCCGGGGTTAACAACTAGTGTTCGAATAAAGATAATAATATAAATTAAGCTAATTATAAATATATAAGAAAATTAAAAATTTATAAACAAAAAATTTCCTCTAAAATGATCTTTTGGGGCATGGTTCCCAAAACACTGGCAAAAAATGTATTACTTGTCTTGCAAACGTATAATTAAACAACACCAACTCGCAAGCATTTGAACCCGTTCATTTTCGTCTAGAGGACTAGGACTTCTATCTATCTAGGACTTCTATCTATCTCCGAGTGTTAAAAACTGCAGCATCTCTAAGTATCATTGTACGTAATTTTGTCATACTGCAGTTTTATTTAAGCACTGCATTTCCTATTCGGTTCCGAAGCAGTTTAATGCATTTAAAATTAATTGTTTAAAACAGATCAGAACAAATCTTTCCTTTCTAATATATAAAATTTTCGTGTCACAGTGTTTGTAACAAAACTCCCCCGAAACGGCTTGACCGATTTTTATGAAATTTTGTGTGTATGTTTAGTAACTCTGAGAATAGGACGTAAACTATTTTTCATACCCTTAATTGATAAGGGTGGTCCACCCCAGAATTTTATTTTTAATATTTCAATGATTTGGCATTAAAAAATACATGGAATCCTAAATTTTCGCCCCTCTACCAACTACCAACGACTTTTTTTAATAGCGGTATAAGTACTTTAATAATGTTCTACTTTCGGCGGTTCGTAATAAACGTACCTATCCTAGAAAATTAAAATGCTGCCCAAAGTCACTATTCCACGTGGACGAAGTCGCGGACAAAAGCTAGTATTATAATATGATATAATTTAAACTATGAACTTCTAGGGATGCTGTAACAACAAAATAATGTAGTATTACAATACTATAAAATTCCGTCGTATGAAACATGATAAATGTTTGTCCGTATGAATTGTTGGAGATTCGCCGGCAGCGAGAGCTCTTTACAAAATCGCCCCGCGCGGTGTCCCTTTCCGCGAACTCTATTCACATTTCCCGCGTTTTCCATACACAATATTGCGACTTTGTGAGGCTGCACGCTCCTCAAGTCTCCAAATAGTCCATTGACGAGCGCCGAGCAAACTCGCTATAGCGAATTAACACTATTCATGAGAAGTTTTCAAAGAGGACTACTCTCATACAATTTGGTGGCATTCATAAAGATTCACTCCTTAGCTCTCTATGAATAGCTCTATGGAAAAATTTTCTATATTTTAACCGAAGCGGACTCAGAGATCTGATTTCAATACGCTACCTATTTATTATGAGTTTACTATTAATGTTCTTGTTTAGTTTGATATAGGCACATCTATATGCACTAAAAGTGTACGTTATGAATTGTTGTATGTTTAATATATTGCTTTGCGTCCGATAAGCGTGCTCAACTAGCCAGCGTGTTTTGTAACAAACTTTACTTTCGCCACCAAATTACGCCGCCATTAGCTAACCCTCGACTAGATGAGGCGAGGAACAATTACCGCGGCGACAATAGTGCGCTCGCATTGTAAGGCTATCGTTCTAGAAACAGTTGTTCCAGGCGCCACTGAAAGAACACTCGCCGTAGCGGGCACAGAACAAAAGATGGCCCAATTGTGTTACCAGCCAGCCTTTTTGTACTTTTTCACCGCCAAATACTAAAGAGTACAATAGAAATTCAAATTACAACATTTCGACGTAATTCAAATTCATACAATTTAAATATACCTGTGAATGTAGATGTTTCGTTCCTTTGTAATGACAGATAAAACTTGGTCGTAAGAAACGTCCTAAATATAATTTTGTCATACTTAAACAAAGCTATAGAATTAGTTTTTATTTCTATCAGAGATGGTTAAAATCAAATAATGATTGACAGTACAATTGTGTTGAAAACGAACGGTAGACGAACTTAGAATTTATAAAAAATTTGGTATAAATCGAGTAACAAACTAAATATTATTTGTTAAAATAAATTATGGAAACATGGAAAACAAATAAAATTTTGAATCATTATAATTTATTTTACCATTGGGAAAATATGGAAATGTTATCTCTTTTAAATTACCCCTACGATAGTTGCAACTCGCAATTAACTCACTTTACAATAAAGCGTTGATTGGATTAAGTCCTTATCACAGCGGATAAGTGCGCCATATGACATATCGAAGTGTCATTCGCCAAGCGGATTGCGTGGCGTTGTTTTTAATATAGTCTGGAAAAATTCAAGTGTTCATATCGCGTTGATCATGACTTTTGCACTTAAAGTGATTATGATACTCACGTAAATAACTATAATTGTCGGAAAATTTAATTAATCTTAAATTAGATACTACTTATATTTCGATTGCGTAGTTTGTGACTGTTTTAATTGTTGTGAACATTAAGATATTCGCGTATTAAGCGCTCTAATACATGTATGAGTATTCATATTGAATGACAAGATAAATACAAAGTTTAGCTGACGCAAGATAGTTTAGTTTAATTAGATAATTACTTCATCAGACATAGCAATACACCTTAATTGCAAGGAAAAGTGTTGTCGAAAATTAATATGATCCGAAATAAAATTTGTCATGGACATAAATTATAATTAGAGACACGATATTGATATTCTATAGATTCAGCCAACACATCATATTAAATTATCTTTACGGCATCGTTTCACCCTGAATGGTGTTAATTTACGTCTGAATCAGTAAAACTCCCAAATGTGAAACTTCAATAGGAAATTTAGCCGACGCGGCCAAAATTGTATATGGAAAATGTGAAAAACATAAATGGAGGCTGTGAAAAGCGATTCGAAAGGAGGGCGATTTTGTAAAGGCTTCAGCTGGTTTCAATGGGCCACTGTTGAATATTGCTCATTGAGCGTTATTTCTTCCTTTTCAAATACTTCCTTTATATGTTTACGTATATGTGTTAAATGTATGGTATTTATTATTGAATCTTTTTCAACATTCGACAGTTTTATTATTTGTGACCATTTCGTCATGTTTCGATTGGTAATATCTTGTGATACTGTACGAATGAAATAACAGTTGTTCCAAAGAGGGTTTTAATACACAGGAACATGTTACCCATAAAATATTCGATTTAAACGGCTTTATACTATGTATTACAATAACAAGAAATTTAAAAGAAAAAAACAATTGTCACCAAAAAGTATGCATATACAGAATCGCGCTATTAGACTGTCACTTTGATAGATAAAAATGCATATGGATAAATATCCAGCATTTATACATAACCTAAATTAAAATAACTTAAATATTATTATTATTATTCATCGTTTATTCTCAGCATAATAATATTCGTATTAAAAAGCATTTGCGGATATCGGTAATCAAACGCCGGAATTGAATATTCCTTGTGTCAATGTGAATTGAATATTCGTTGTGTCAAAGTTATCGGCAATTATTTTGAGTGTACAAAAATGCCGGTTCGATTAACGAAGCCCGCTAGCGTGTATCCCTGCGTGGCCACGGTTGCCGTGGCTCCTCCCGCGTACGGAGAAGCTAATGGTCTGGGATTGACGTGTTTATTGAAAGTGGCCGGTTTTGCGATGATTCTCGTTGTTCAAATTAGTTTTTTACTAGTGTTCTTTTGGTATCGGGAGCGCGATGCCTCTTAGTAACTTGTATTCTAGAATTTTATACATAACATAATGTTGCACTAACTTCTATTGTTTATTTAGTTTTATAAATAATTCGTATATGTTGTAAGTTTTTATTTTATGTATACTCGTTGTAGATTGAGTTTAAAATATAGGTATTTGACCAGTATCTAAAAAGCAAGGTTTACTAACTTGTCTTGAATTAGCTTGAATTAGCTGTCTAGGTTCCGTAACACGTCATCCGCGAGAGATTATAGTCTGATTCGATGCGAGAAGTTCTTTCAATCACACGTTGTTTCATCACAAGTCATACGTCTTTAATGAGCAATTATAATACATGATAATAAGCCGCCGCGAACCAACCTATGACTGCCAATAGGCATGAAAGTAAAGGTAATCACCCGCCCTCGCTCCTTCCAATTTGGCCTATTCACCACTGCCTTTCGTACCATATCCGTGGGGCGTGATTTCTGAGCTATTGTATCAATAATTTCAATGTAGGAAAAATGTAAAGGGTGTGGATCGCGGCCGACTAAGAGTAGTAGGTAGGTGCCGCTAAGTTTTACATTTTTCATAAAGGCAAGTCTAAGAGACTAGTTGCCAAACTTTGGTGATTGGCATTCTGCTGGAAAATTGAAATGTACCTTGATAAGCTTATGGTTTGTTATAATAAGCAGCGGTTGTTTTATGAATGCTCATAGATACGGAAACGAAAGAAAACTATTTACTTTTAATTAGTTAAAAATTTATTGTGTCACTTTTAAATTCTCTGCTGAATCTGTTAACTGTAAAACAGTATTGTTCATTGCAATTTAAAAAATATCTGGATCTAGGAAATCAGAACGACGCTTTCTGCCACCCTGAGTCTTGGGTTTTTAAACTGACTATATATATATATATGGACTTAACCTTTAAGAGTGAACCGGCATCTTACAAAACGATAAAAGAATCGATGTTGATTTTATTATGTCTATCATTAACAAAAACATGGCCCACGCAAAATTAGGTTATTATAAACATTTATCATATTATAAAATATATTTTACTCGGCAACCACTGTTTACCATTATATAACATGGAATTGTCACAATCCTGTCTCTATTATAATGTAGGTATAGAAGAGAATCGGGAGGTGGAAATCGTAATTTCTTTGATTCCCTCCCATTGTAACACTGATAAAAGCGACACTTTGCGCCCGTCTGAATGAATAAACCCATTATACAGACACAAAAGTGGATATTCCAAACAAAAACATCCCCGTCGCCATTATTACAGTATAATAAACAATACCGCCATGATTGGGAAAATGTACCTACTCAGTGTGCCTATCTACAATAGTTGGTAGATTAATGATAAAATGAATATTAAAATAACATTACTTTTGAATCTACTAATTTGCTTAAGCCGTGTGGTAATATTGCGAATATCTGTATTCAATATAGGTAAATAGCAAACAGGTATCACATTTAATAACAAATAAAAATAAAATAAAATTCAGAGTGCACATTTTTGTCTATAAAATGTGAATCAATATATTAAACTTTTAGTCCGATGTTTGATTTTCTAGTTTAAGTAAAGTATATAGGTATATTGAATAGCATTAGGTATATCAATTTTTGATTTGCTACAAACGAAATTTTTTTTATTTTAACGAGCACGAACTCGTTCACACACATGAAAAATTGTCAAAAACTTGATGTTTTTTACTTGCACGATATTTGAAAGAGACTGTTATCAAAAAAAAAAATACTCTCTCGGCCCAGAAACCTTCGGACAGAAAAGTAAAATGGGGCGGAAAAAATAGCCTGTATTTCCTGCTTAATATGTAAAACATGGCAGGCAGAGTTACATTTGCATTTCAAAATATTACTAATTTTATATGCATAGATAGAGGAAAATTTATAAGTTTTTTAATATACAAATATGAGAATGCGGGTACTAGCGCCATCTCTTAGCTTATTGCTTACTGACTCTTTAATGTAGCGAAAGCAGAGATGGCGCTGTAAGTTGCAGTTCTCGTAATGTTGTCGGTAGATGGCGCTGAAGCTAAATTAGAGAATGGCTTCGTCTGGTTTTAGTTTTGCAAAGTAAAACAAGGTGGCTCTTTATACAAATGTGGAATGACTTGTCTCAAGTTGTCCTTGTATATCAATCGTCGTAAGACTTCCATTTTGTTTTGTGGTATCATCGGTTGACCGGAAATAAAAATTATATCTTGTGTATAGCCAGGTTTAGCTTTTATCACAAGTGCAACATTTTTGTAGTTATATTTAGAACCATACCTATCATATAGATAGATTGTTATATTTAGAACCATTCCTATCATATCATACTTATCATAACAATTGATTAAAAACAAGTAAAACGCAAGCGTACCTAGTGTACAATAAAAAACTTATATTAGGATCCTGAATAAGTAGCTACGTAATTACCGATGATTTTAATTTAATGTGAACCTACCAATGACGTCTGCTGTTACTCTAAAGGTTAATATATGTTAATTCATTCTTATAATTACATTGCATACTTCAGGATTGCCCATCGAAATTATGTTAAAGATTTAACAGTCCAAGTGTCCGCACTTTTTTTATGTAGGTAATAAAAAGATGAAACTTTAAATCTGTTAAGTAATTAAACCAATGTGTTTTGGATATTTGAGGGCTAAAAACGTTAACTATATACATATATCAAATCAAAACAACTTGGTAGGTACCCAACTTACGTTCGTACTCCCTACAATTTTAGACCAATGCAAATGAGTTGAGACAATTCCAAATCGCTTAAATAATAACAGTTGGAAGAACTACAAAGTGATAATAATTCCAAAATAAAATAGTTGTCAACTTCTGAATAGCGTCTTAGACATTAGTATTGGATTGGCAAAGTGCCCATTGAGACGAAATGTTTACATCACGTGAGCGCGAGCGTGACGGCATGCAGAACATCGCAGTAAACAAAAAGACATTAATTTATTTTCGTTGACACACAAAAATAAACTCTTGTTTACAGACGAGATACGTAACATCACGCCTGTAATCCCCTAAGGGATAGGCAGAGGAGTGTACTACACCCGCACGTTTCACCAGTTACGTTTAAGTCCCACAATGGAATAGGTGGTGAGCCTATTGCCGTGCACCGGGCACACATTCAGACTGCGAGTCACTGCTAGAAATTCTAAATTAGAAAAATCCAACAGTACCTACCCAACCCGGGATTTGAACACAGGACCCCTCGATTGGCAGTCGCGCTAGCAACCGCTCGACCAACGAGGCAGTCTAGTCTTTTTTATGACTGATTTTTTAAAATTGAGTTTCGATGAGGTGATACGTTGTAAAACATACTGGCCACATAACTTTCGTGATGAGACATTTTGAATTTGGAGAACTGTAATGTGGTAGTTTCCTAGCGATGTTTTCTATCATCGTTCGAAACGGCTGAGTCTAAATCAACGGATGTAATGAAGGGACGTGAACATATCTGGAAACAGATCTGAACACATTTTCGACATTAAAATAGTACTAGCAATGAAATATAAATACCCATATAAATGAGTCTCCGAAACCGGCGTGTACGCATGAAGAGAGTGATGAATGTAGATGAAGCACGTCAGGTTTGCAAGGACAGAGATATTTAGCAATCGGTGCCTTCTGCCTACCCCGTTAGAGACCTCGCGTGATAGTATTATTATTATTATTAGTACCAATGAAACATAAATATCTGAAACATAAAATTTCCAAAGTTGGTAATTAATTCGTCTATTTAACCTCGTCTCACAGATGCTCGTTGTTTAACGGATCCTGAAAGTAATTTCTAACGCCGTAATATAAATTATTTAGATTAGCCAGTTCGAAAGGTTGAACTTTGAACGTTCTGCGAAATATCCATTACTCGGAAGTTGAATTAAATATGTATAACTTGAATTTGTTGTAACAAGTTCAAAAGTATGGTCAAAACGGTCTATGTTAAGGCCGTAAAACTTAGTAAAGAAACATTTGCAAAGCAACTCTGGATATTAATATGTGAGGAGAAAACTTTGTACCTTTTTAAACATATCCCTCGCCCGAACGAGTGTGAGATTTGGCAAGCTTACAGTTATATGGAGGAGTATTTCAAAATGTACACAAAATGTATCCTACAACCACGTAACATATAACTAAAACATCATTAATTGTTAACGTTCATATTGACAATTCTGAATTCAAACAAGTAATCATAAAACGGTTCACAGCTTTTTAAATAGGGCTCAGTGAAGCCACATCTCACTATTGTTAAATTCACATTCAAATATGTTGTTTAAATTTAAAGATACCATGAATTTTTATAGATATTAAAAAAAAAAAAACAATTTTGGTCTTAAGTTTTTTTTCCGTGAAATGTGTAAGATTGGTAATTTTTATGTAGGAAATTAATAGTAACATCATTGACTAATTTATACGGTCATCAAATTTCAAATTAGACAGAGCCTTTATTATGATAACCAAACAGCTATAGAACAAACACTGTACATTTTTAAACATATTACATGATTGTACACCCACTCTAAAGGAACACTCGTACTCATCTTATAAACATTTGTTCTGCGTGAGAATCGAATCCATAATATCCGGTTCAGCAGTTAAGGTCATTGACCTCTAGACCAGCGGGCCAATTAGTCGTTTAATCTAATTACGTAGATGGCTACGAAGTCCTACGACGTAGCACGCTTGTTGTTACTTTACTAATGATTGGCATGTTTCAGGATGTCCGAACGTGGACTGGCCGGACTGGGCGTGGCTGGAGAGTCGGCTCACGAGCCGGCGGCCTCCCGTCGAATACATAGACCTCACGGACTGCGGCTCAGTGACGGACGCCGGCCTGTGCGCTCTATTGCATACCTGTCCGTCGCTGCAGTATCTATATCTCCGGCGGTGTACTCTAGTCACAGGTGAATTATTATTATTAGCATACGCCAGGTCAACGGGGTCGGGAGGTCTCTTCGTCCAGTGGCTAGAGACACTGATTGCCAAACGGGGACAGATACTTGTGTAATATGCCTAGCTGTTGACGAAGAGCACGAAGCGGATACTTAAAACTTAAGAATAGATGTCGTTTTATAAATGAGTTATTGTATGGATAATTAAAATATCGCCACTTTAGCACACGTCACAGTATGTCGGTGTTGCGAACCTGTAGGTTTGGCTCATACCAAAAATAACTCAATGCGGCTGAAGGGGTTTTTATTTCAAACAAAAAAAATCGTACCATCCACACTCCAATAAACTTATACAAAATTAAACTCAAATGAGTTTATGTCTGCACCCTTTTAAATGATACTATGTAAGAATGTTTGTGAAATTTGAATAAATAAATAAATAAAATAAGATATAATAGAATGCTTACGTTTAGTTTGTTCTTGTAAAGTGTTTATTACACTTAATAAGGCAAGTACTATGTGTCGTATTCGTGACCGAATAAAGGGCAGCCAACATATTTGACATTTACATAATGAAGCCACGCAAGAGGCGTTAATTGTGTTCCTTAAACGACCATCATGTGATATGTCAACAATATATTTTATAGTAACGGTATAACATTGTAAGTTAATATAAGTTTTTGTTACCAGTCGTGCCCCGCTGTGTAACCCGCGTAAATTTGGATTATGTGGGAATTACGGGATAAAAAGTTTCGTTTCGGGATAGATATGTTGCCCTCTAACCTCCTGTATTTTTCACCAAAAGTCCCATTAAAATCGGTCCAGCCGTTCCAGAGATTAGCCCGGACAAACAGAAAGACAGACAAACGGACACGCAAGAATTTTAAATAATTTGTTTATGTTTTAGTATCGTATAAATAAATAACTATAAGCAAATGAGAAAACTCAGGTATTTTGAAATCACAGACAGACACTTCAATTTCATATATAGATGACATTATAAGCTCGTGTAAGTTTTCCCGCCAATAAATCTTCACCTCGTTATAAAAACGCTTCGCGAACAGTGTTATTATATTTGCATTATGCTGCCAACATTGACGATAAACACTATAATTTTAGCATTAAATATCAATGTGAACCCATCATTAAGGTGCATTACCAACGTTTTGTGTAATCGACTAATCGACTAATGTTGCGACAAGTTTGTGTTGTTAAAACGGTTTTTTCTACGTGGCAGTGTTAGGGAAATCTATGTATATATAAAACAGAAAGATGACTAACTGGCCTATAGATCAACGGACACCCAAACCCGGTTTACCTAAAATTCTGCAAATAGCTTTATACAACGTGAATACAATGAAAGGAATTTTGGAAATTCCGCCTCCAAAGGAGTAAAACAAAGGTAAAATGATTGTATGAAAACATGTTGCTTTGGAAGTTAGACACCTGAAAATTACATTCACAACAACAACATACCGTCACGGCAGGTCCCTAACATTCTTCGTTAATAAAAATTATTAATGAATCTATTAATTTTTGGAAATTCAATGTAGGAAAAGTTAGTTGTATATATGATTTTTTTTTAATTTTTTAAATAAGTCTCTGCTCATTGTATCCTAACTTTAGTCATGAATTCTTATTGAGTATCGATTGATGATTGATCTTGCATTTCAGATGCGGGTGTGAGATGGATCCCATCGTACTGCGCTCTGAAGGAGTTGAGCGTGTCCGATTGTACAGGTGTCACGGACTTCGGCCTGTACGAGCTGGCGAAGCTCGGGCCAG
>DWDX01005631.1:0-10352 GCA_018245675.1 Agara michaeli | reverse complement strand
GTATTATGTTATAGGGAACAAAATATACATCCACATAAATAGTTGATATCCTTTAGATGGGGTCTGACCAACATTTCTACTGTTTGGCCGTGTTTTAATTAACAAGAAATATTTTTTTTGTTAATAGCTAATTTTAATAAATTACAATATAAATAAACGAGATTTCAAGCACTGTTTTAAGTTTATACCATCCCTGCATGGATTGAACATAAAACGAAGACATTGTTTGTATTTTTATGTTACCAAGGCAATATTGATTCTTATACGATAGTATTAAACACGCACGGGGAAAATAAAAGACATTATTGAAAATGGATTACGATTTAGAAAGAATTGATTACACTGTCTGCGGTATAACATATCCTGATACAATGAAAATACTACCAGGACTTGGACCAAAAATTCAACAAAAGGTAGACACGATGATTGATTTGAATGTGTAAATATCATTGGTTAATTTATTTAGCTGCACGTATAAAAACATAATATCGTTCCAGTTTGCAGTAGGTGATAAAAATGGAGTTTTGCAATGTTTATGCATCAAAGAAGAAGAACCATTCGTTCAATTTAAAACATTACCCGGAAAACCTATAACTTCCGTGCAGGTTGCTTCAACTACAGGTTGGACAATAACTTAAATTATATATCTATCCGTTAGCTATTCAGTTTACTGTACTATTGTCTGCGAATAAAGTTCATAGAATTAACTATGTTAGCTTGTTTTAGGCACTACATCTGATAAAATATTTGCTGCATCTGGAAATGAAGTAAAGGGCTATACTCGGAAAGGCAAAGTGTTCCTCAACATTGAAACTTGTCTCTCAGAAACAATAACTTCTATGTAAATACTTTAAATTATAAGGAAAAACAAAATAAACGTTTAATTTAAATTTGAATGAAACATAAATAAAAACGCTAACTATAAGTATTTACAATCGTAGGTGTGTCCTCGGAAATGATTTAATTCTATGTAGTGGACATACTATCACATATTATCGAGATCTACAAGAACATTACTCCTATACATGTGATGACAGAGTTCTCGACATTGCAGTATTTCCTGTACCTAATGTAAGCTTTTTTATTTTATGGCAACTTCCTTATTCCATATAGCAAAAAACCATTACGAATATGTATAGTGACACACTACACTCTACAGAAATAAAATAATTTACATAAATATTCATATGTATTGTAATCCATAGTATATTAATGTAATATATATAAATAGCAATATCAATAACTTCAATAACTGGCTAAGGCAGTAAAATATAATATGACAATATCCCTGTTTTAATTTCAGAGTAATCGTGTACGATTACTAATCCTGATAGCTAACAAGGGAGCTGCTGTTCTTGAGAGTGGGCAATTACTGACTCGTACGTACATACCCGCTGGACCCTCCCGTCTGTCTGCTCCACCGGCATCACGTATCAAAGATGTTTATTCATTTTACGGGGCGGTAGATGGATCCATTGGTGTAATATCTTATGAAGAGTATGTATGACTTTTGGCCAATTACGTACACAATCGACGATAAAGTCACAGTTCTTTAATTTACTTAACAAATATTAATAAATTTGAAGTGTCAGTTCGTAAAGTCGAAGGTCTTGGACCTTCTGTTTCTTTGTGTGGGGTAATCTCAAAACGTCTAACCGATTTTGATGGAATTTTTGCATGACGATAAATAAGTATATAAAACTATAAATACGGAAACGAATTCCCGCTAATATTTAGGGTTGGCAATTTTAATTTAGATAAAAACACGGGCGCAAACCCAGACGGAGAACAAATGTTCTGGTACGTGTAAAGTATGCGCGTCATACCTGACTCTTCACGTTTTCACGTTATGTTTTGCTAATATTTTACAGGTCTCAGTTATCTAGTAAATGCTTAGTAGAAGGCAGAGGGCTGGGTTCAGTGGTCTGCATCGGCTGGTACACTGCTAACGGAGGGTTACATCTGGCTGTTGGACGTCACGATGGCTCTATTCAACTTTATCTGCTTAACGACAATAACTTTGGCGATATACCAAAACTGAAATATACATATGTAGGCAAATGGTATATTTCATAACATTATGTTTATAATAACTTGGGGATGTCTTATAGAGTTTTTATTGAACTATTTACAGTTTTGTGGTGAACCTGTAACATCAGTGAACGGCGGTTCAGTGGGCTCAGAAGAAAACGAACTGCTTGTAGCAACTTTTTCTGGTCGCATATTTGCATTAAGGTCCAGACGCGTTTCTGCTCAATCCACTAGTTTAAATAACACTTCTCTTGATTCTCTCGCTTCACGTCGCTCTAAACTCGAGTAGGTATTTATTATTTATTACTTTATTGTTATATTACTTAATGTAACGTAAGTGTAAAGAGAATGATGAATGTAGGAGAAGCACGTCAGGTTTGCAAGGATAGAAATATTTGAAACTCGGTGCTTCCTGCCTACCCCGTGACGAATCTGGCGTTATTGTAAAATAATAATAATAAATTGTTACATTTTTCTTCATAAGTTTTAGTATATTTTCTTGTCTTTGTTCATTCTTTAAAATACAGAGTAATTGCATTTACTTTATTCCACAGAATAGAAGTAGCCCGTTTGGAAAAACAAACTGCAAATGAAAGAGACAAGTATCAACGAAACACACGATCCTCACAGGTCGGCGTATCTGCACCGCCTCTACTGGATATTCAACATGAAGTGAGCTATGGTTTACCCTAATGTTAATAACGTCTACATTTACTTGGGTTAATTAAGATCTATTAGTTTTTTTATTTTTATTTTGTTATATGAACTAAATAAATTTGATCTATCTAGTCTAGTCGACGGCATGCGGGCGTAACGGCCAACGGCAATAATACGGGTCGGCGACAAAAATCCCTGTAACTAGCAGATTTATAACGGTGCATGCATGAAACTTACTTTGTATTACAGAGAATTTTAATATAATATACATTGATAAAAGGCGGTTATAATCGTCTTTCATTACCATTATAGAATTACTATCATGTCCCTAGCTAACACCAGACGAATGTTCAGGTATCATTACTATGGTTGGAGAAGATAGTATGTCAGCGAAGTACAGCAAGAACAATAGGTGTCGTGTCATTTTCCACAGTGCAACGAGTTGTCTTACGTTTCCGTGATACTAGGCAGAAAATAAGGAAACCAGGCACCGGCACACCGAAGTGGTAAATTATTTACAACATCTATATGTTGTTGATAATTTACCAGTTTATTATCATAAGTGACTCTACTGTTTTAAGAATAATTTTTGTTCTTCGTACTGACCCGTATTCATTGTTTACGATTGTAATTTGCCGGTCAAAAGAACTATAATCTGTAATACCTAATCCATATTTCATACACGACGGATTGAATTGCTAAGTAACAACGAGCATTAAATTAAATTAAATATCTTAAAAGTGTAATGTAAAACAATTTGGTAGCAAAGTAATTTTTCATCTTAGAATACTGGATTTCGTACATGTGAGGCTTAATGTTTACAGTTATCAGGCGCAACTATTAATGGATGGCAAGAAGCAAAAATAACTTCAGCTGTGTCTTTAGACATGATTTTTATTTACTGCACCAAAAAGTTAGATATTCAAACAGATAACGCAGCTGTACTGAGTTTATGTACGCCGCAGGTAATTTATTTTTTGTCTTCTTATTTATATTTTAAATCCGATGGATTCATATTGATTATAGGCTTAAAACGGTGTCTGGCTTATATAATTAATTTACCTACCTAGTTACCGTGGGAGTAGCTATAGCTTTGTTATGGGAACAGAGTGGGAGAATATACTAGAGAAAGACGAGCAGGGCGGGTAGGTAGGGATAGAAAATGTAAATAATCCGGGAATATTATTTTTTCTCTATGTTAAGGAAGTGGGCCCGGACTGTTATTTAATATTTGTAGCTGTAACTTTTTTTACAAATATTCTGAGAAAAAATTTAAGACATTGATTTACTTTACATACTTACCTACGCCTATATATTATTCAAGAAGTTTAATCATATTCTCACTATGAGAGGAGACCCGTGTCCAGGAGTGGATACAATGAACGTGTGACAAGAACCTTAATTTTTCTTCTACATGTATAGGGCACGAAAGCAGATTTATTAGCAACAGTGAGATGTCAAGCGGGTACGAGAAGATTTTGGATGCGGATACGCAGTGTGCGCGATAATGTTAATGAAAGTGCAGAAGCCACTCAAGTGCTCGTCTATGTTTTGCCTTCCGGCGCTCCTAGAGTAGCACGTCTCATCAAATTACAACTTCCTGCTTTACCTTATTATTCAAGACATGAAGATTATGACAAGTTTGATAACAGGTTCCGTATGAAACTATGCCCTGTGCGATCGTTCTTTGTAACCAATTCACACTATCACACAGGTCTTAGCTGAATAATTGAGCAATTACCAATGCTACCTTGTGTTTTGTAATGCTGCTTAGTGTAGGTAGCCTATATTTTAACAGCAAAAATGTAATAATCAAATTTTATCAATAGTTACCCGTGTGAATTGCGTGTATCCGGGAGCTTTTCTGTAGCTGAAATGACGTCGTGGTTAACCGAAGCCCTTCCCGGCGAAATGCCGAGGCCTGCTACGAGCATAACTATTACACGATCACACACTCTCTTGGGAACTGTTCTTGTTGGACGTTACCAGTGAGTTTTTTTGTAGTAGGTATATATACAATGGTCCATTTGAATATTAATTATTCATTTTTTCCTTTAAGAGCTTCAGTACTAATTATTTTAATTTAACATATAATATTTGTTTTAGAAAAAAAATTACCCTTGTATGCAGAGAACCAGTTTTACATTAAAATAATTTTTGTCTCTACTTAATACTTATTAGCATGTAATAGTTATTGATTTTATTTCACTCATAAATGTAGTCTTTACTTCGCAGGCGAGGATTAGCTGTTTTTAAATCAGATAATGTTTCATCGATAGCTGTTTTGAGAGATGTTATATCAAACTGTTCAGTGAAAAAGAGCATACAATTGGATATATCTTGTGGTTTGTATATGACCAAATAAGATTTTAATCATAAATTCTGATTTCTTTTTAATGAGACCGATTACAAATAGTGTTACAAATTAAAATTTACAGTTTGAATTTCGTGTGCACCTACGAATTTCAGGTTTTTTATTGATTGCAGACATTTCTGAGGACTCTTGTGTTAAACCCTTTCAACGTTTAAAAGATTTGATGGAAGCTGAATACAAAAAAAGTAAAGAGGATAAATTAAGGAATGCAATCAGGTGAGAAATTTAAGAAATCAAAACTTCACACCAGCGCCTTTTGATGGCCCTAATGTTACTTAAACTTCGTACTTATCAAAAATTATCCTGAAAATTTTGTATCCTATATATCTAGCATTTTACCTGTTACAGTGCTTTAGATTTAGATGATAACAAGATTAACAATGACTCACTGCCAGTTTTGTGTACAGATTATAAGCAGGTGTTAAGTAGACCCATAGGCAATGATACAAAAGAAACCTACTTTGAAGAGCTTGTGTGTAAGTAAAAATTGTTACAAAAGGGCATAATTTTATTTTTAACAAATAAGTCTTTTCACCTAGATCACAGTAACATGGCTGGGTTACTAACCGCTGATAACTGAACTGAAGTCATCGGATTGACTACTTCAATCCGATGACTTCAGTTCAGCAGTTATCTATCTAAGAATTATTATATTATTCTTTTGAAAAAATAGATTTTAACGTACATTTAATTTTGACTTAATGATATTAGATAATACATACTTTTCACAGGCTTCTGCATTTTCCCGGACTACTTTTAAATATCCCACTGGGATTTATCTAGTGTTGTGTCGGTCGCTCACAAACCACAAACACCAGTGGAATATCCCTATCTCTTTTGAATAAATTCAACTATTGTGAACTATTGTGGAGTCTAATAATGATTGTGTGCTTTATTTCAGTTACAATTGAACAATGGTATATAGACTGGTGCAAACTGTATTTACAAAGCAGTTACTGTAATATTGAAAACATTTTACAACTGAGAGAAGCATTACAGAACTGTAAAATGGAAGATATTGTTAATATCCTTACATCCAAAACTATATCATATCCGTGATTCAGTTGTTTATAATTGCACTTTTTGTTTATTGCAATTAAATTGAGCAAAACCTTTGTTCAATAAATGTTTAAGATACTGGTACGTTTCTATTTATTTCGATTTGATTAGAATACAAAGTAAATGTAAAATGACAAACAGACGCGGAATTAATTTATATTGTCTAAGGTACCTTTAGAATGAGTATTAAACCATAAAACACTTTTGTATATTTTGTAACCAAAATAATGTTGGTCATTATTTTTATTTTTTAATATTCAACTCATATTTACACATAAACCATGGAAAAACTAAAAACTTCATAATAATATTAACATTTTATTTAACATTCTTAGAAGTATTAAACTAAACTACTGTTCAAATTCAGACTACACATTACTTTTGGAAAGGATAATAATCCAAGCCAGAGTTGTATTTGAATTTATATGTAAAGCGGTTCACTTGCGTTTTACCAACGTCAATCATCTTTTGCACATCGTCGCGGTAGGCCGGTGGTAAGAGTTCCTCTTCCAAAGTGCAATGGTGTTCAGTATGCTCGGGCACCTTAAATACTCGTTGTCGCACAATATCGACATCTCTACTGTATTCTTCTTTAAGGTCGGACACTACTCGTGTAGCCGTATCTATTCGAAATATAAAGTAGTTTGCTTCTCGATGCACTAGACCATGAGCGCTAGATTTATAAGGCATTGCCCTAAAACCTAAACTTTCAATATTCCTTATAATACCCCCTCGATTAAATATTGCATGCGAGACCCGTTTTAACGTAGTTTTTAGTTCAGGTTTGGGCATGGCTCGCAGCATTAGTGCTAATTCATAAGTAGGCATTGTAAGAATACAAAGATTACACCGGAGATAGGGTTAAAATTATATACTAACTATAGATAGGCACATATACACTAACTATTACTGTATATTTGTAATGGGTATTTTATCCCCTTTTGTGTGACATGTGTGATATGACAATTGCATTGTCTTAAATAGCGATGCATGATATATCGAACACTATAATATCGATAATATAACATCGATATTTAATCGATATCAAACCATTGCTGATACAATGTTATAAAATAAAAAATAATAATATCGATATTTATATATTTAAAAAATATTTGCAGAAGCATTGATAATTTTAAACATTTTATTTGGCAACGTTGTTTATATGTCTACGGCAAGGATTCTCAAACTGCACGCTGCGGCGCCTTAGTGCGTTGTAGAGAGTAAAAATGGGCGCCATGAGTTGCTGTGCTTTCTATTATCTGGAAACTAATATCATTGTATTCAATTTCAAAATTCTATTAAATAACCAATTTTTGCGTATCAATAAAACTATTAAAACTCGTCTTCAAAACTCTCTTTGTGGAGGTTATAATTTTTGCGCCTTTTTACCTAATACAATAAATTACACTTTATTTCAAAATCAAAGCAGAAAAGTCTCTGATTTTAACAAAACCCTTTTTATGTATTTCGCTGCATAATAATATGCAGTTTTTTAAATATAGTGCAGTGTTTCTATTAATAAGATACGCAAATGTCCAGGCTCCATGTCTTGTCGTGACAACTATGACGTAATAAAAAAAGTTTTGATCATGGCTGCAGCGTATGTTGTGCTTGTGTAAATGGTATAAAAATAATAAGTAACGTTTTACAACATGGGAACGTTTACGAAATTTGTATCTGACTACTGCAAAACGTGGGATAAATCTGGACGAGATCATTTGTAAGCTTGTACACAATTATTTACGTGCTTATTCTAATTAACCACATGTTGATATGTAACCTTCGCATTTTTAATATATATACATTGTAACTCAAGCTTGGGATAACTTGCGGATATTATAAAGGAAAATGAACATACAGTTTCTTACATGGTCTTTTAATAATTATTCTATCTATGATAAATTCCTTTTAAAACAATATCTGGCGTCATTTTGTAAATATAGATAAAGGTACCTATGTTGTTTTGTTAATTATAGACGGGTATTTGTTACTTTAATACTGCGAATATCAAACTTTTACAATTTTACTCTGGAAAATAGTTTGAAGTGAATTTCCATGTACAACTGCTTAATACATTGAGATATACGCTATACTAGTAGTTCTCTATAAACTACCTGTTCTTTATAGGCTGTCACTACTATGAGCGCTACTCTCTCATCTGGTTCTTAAACGAAGTTAACTGATTTATTTATTACATGCAGATAATAAACATTTTTGAGAATCAAGTAAAAAATCAAATTTTGTTATTTTTAGTTATGTAAGTCTGAAGTAGATTTATTCATTGAGATTAAACTAGATTGTAAGATTCCACTAGTGTGATGTGTCATAGATCAATATGAATAGATTTTTTTTGTATTAAAGACTTGCTGCTTTACAAGACTACACTAAATGCTCATGCGTTTGTCAAAAATTTGATTAAAGTACCCATATAAAGGCTTTATTTCTTGAGATATAATATTATTTATTCATTAAATTGATTTTTTTCAGTATTAAGTCTGTGACACAGTATATTAAAGATGAAGCAAAAAGCCCTTTGTTCAGTAAATCTGGAAAGCTTTCTGGGTTATCACAGATTCTATATGATCTGCTGCTTTGTGGTTTAAGAGGGAATTTGAAACGAGATGCTATTATATCCGTACTTCGTGAAATTTCTGTAAGTATCACAAAATGTACTATTTTGTATATAAAAAAAATAGATGTCTAGCATGTGTTTATGAATCTAGTAAATTGGTAGGACATACCATAGCAAAAGGGTCACTTAAAAACAATGCGTCATTCTATTCAGGACTCTGCTGGTACTAGATGCCAACACGGTTTTACTTTTCAGATTAATCTTGGTCTACCAATTACTCAATATTTTAACTCAGTTTGTCAAAATTGTTCAAAATAGGAGAGCATTAACATTACATATTTATGTGTAGATTGAGCATTGTGTGTTTGAGGCATGATAGCATAACTAGTTTCATCTCTAATGACCTACCATGTATATACTATCGACAAGTACTGCTCAAGCATTCTTTAAATTTCCTCTGGACTTGTTCAAGTAATATTCATATGATGGGTATCAAATACATACGCATACATGTGGCTATGATCCCCAATGTGTTTATGCAGCCAAAAAAGATAGGTTCTTATTATTATTTCATTTCAGATTCAGCATGCAGATATACCATCAATCATATTAGATGTGTTATGTGTATTGGATGCTGAAACATGTACAGATGTGCAAAACGAAGAAAGATCCAATTTCTGTACTATGGTCAGAGAATTGGAGTCATTTATATCTGACAAATTGTTAAAAGAAAGATTAGAAATAGACACATTACAGGATGTCGGAACATTAAAAAGCAAAATATTTTATACTAAATTTATCAAGATAAAAACAAAATTATAGTAAGCTAGTATATTTGGATCATTTATTTAGATACTTATATAATTCATTAAGTTGTAGCAGGAGAATGAAAACATGTCTCTGTTTTTCAGCTATAAACAACGCAAGTTTAATTTATTTCGTGAAGAAAGTGAAGGATATGCTAAGTTGATCGTTGAGTTGAATCAAGAAGTATCTGAAAATACCGAATGGAAGACTTTGCTGGAAATTATTCAGTCACTTATAGGTCATTTTGCTATTTATTATTATTAATATACAATGACACCAGGTTTTTAAGGATAGAGATATTTGGCACCCGTGCTTTTTAGTTGGGGCCTGGTATGATGGTATAATAATTATTAAATCGCTATTTATATTACTAACAAAATTATTTGAACTGTTTTCAATGCGCTGTTAAAAGTATTTCGTTAATTATGATCATCGTTTAATATTTTCCAGGTTGCTTTAACTTGGACCCAAATAGGGTTTTAGATATAATTTTAGAATCATTTGAAGCAAGACCACATTTAGACAAATTGTTTATATCTCTCATTACGAATTACATGGGAGATCCACAAGTGATATCGGAAGTTTTAGGGTTTAAACTTAGCAATATGGACTTAGAAAATGACAGAGAACCTCCTCCGTTGATGACCGTCATAGCTTTATTATTACAGCACAAAGTTATATCTTTAGATGACATTTATCCATGGGTGAGTCAATCATTTTATTACATTGAATTTTGAATCCAATATTATCATATGTATATTTGTTTCATAAATTTTAAAACGTAACATCACGCCTGTAATCCCCTAAGGGGTAGGCAGAGGAGTGTAGTACACCCCCACATTTCACCAG
>DWDX01005630.1:0-10354 GCA_018245675.1 Agara michaeli | reverse complement strand
AATCCAACAGTACCCAACCCGGGATTTGAACCCAGGACCTCCCGATCGGCAGTCGCGCTAGCGACCGCCCGACCAACAAGGCAGTCTAACATACATTAACAAATTATATAATACTTATACAGATATTTTCATCACATCCAGCTCAGCTCCCAGTTCTACATACCGCTGGGCTCACGAGCCAATCAGTATACCTGCATACTTTATTTGTAAATGATATCAGATATTCGTGAAGAGTAATTTTTGAAAGATGTTACGAAATCTCCGAAACGTCAGTTTGGATTGAAATTGAAAAAATTCAATCAATTGTTCCGACTAGCTCTGAACAAGGAAATATTGAAACAACCAAATGGCAACATTCAATGAATGAAGGTGCAACAAGAGAAAAAGGAGATCGTTTCAAAACAGCTGTAGTTCGATAAAGGTTAGAAAATATAGCAGAGATAAATGTTAATGTAGCTAATTTGATTTATAGCCGAGCTCCTCACTTCGTGTTAACCAAAGTAACGGAACGCTAAAACTTTTCGACATCGTTATTTCAAACTTCTCAATCATCTGTATTAGGAGATTCAAAGTTGCTCTGTGGCAATCTCTAGCTTTCATACAATATAAGTAAAACGGTATACTGACTGTAACGAGACACAACGCGACGAAAACGGGAAAGGATACTGCGGGCGTCCCTGTACAGATCCTGGAGTTGTTCGGAAGGCATTCCTGGCAATATTGTACAGCTCGTTTTAGATGCAGACAATAATAGACACTACACAATTGATCAAACAAGAACACATCAAGCAACTTGATAAGAAGATTGATAGCAGTGTTAACGACATGTTTGAACAACACATCAAAAATGTGGTCCAAGTTAGGTTATTACATATTTTAACCTGGCAAAAACGCAAGTAACATATTGTGACCGAGCGAGTCACAAATGGCCCCTGCCACCCATGGACTTTTTAATAGGACCACAGGAATGGGACTGTTAGTTTGAATTCAGTTAGTAATAGGTGTTTAGAAGAATTCGTTGGCGAGTATTCATTTAGTTTTAGTTTTAGTTTCATCATTTAGTTTAGTTAGTTCTTATTAGTGTAAGTGCAGTTAGGATTTGTTAGCATCTGCCAAAGGATGTAATGTTGGAGGATGTTCACAGTTGCGTTGCTTCGCTTAAGGACTGAGAAGGCCGCCTCTAGTATACACGTGGACCGGCATCAACACCCTTCAAAACGAAACATAAATTATTGGAATAACAAGTGCTTCACGATAATGTTGTAGTTATATCCAGTACTGTTAAGTATTCTTATGAAATGCAGTATCAAGGCTGATGATTTTTGTCTAAAGCTGATGATGCACTATATCCTAGGCTCCTGACGCAACAGCGACTGTCACAAATCATTCGATAAACCTGACGTCTAATATAACACCCTCATCTATAATATTTCATTGTCTACTAAATAACTGAACAACATAATTTCAATCAAAATTCCGATGTTTCAAAGACATTTCATCCAAATTTGTCGGACTACAGATAGATTTCTTCGAAACGACAAATCACAGATGCTATATTCAAGGGAAATAATGAACCGAGGCGATTCAGATCAAGTGAGGGACGTAAAAATGTCGTTTATTTACCAAACGCTTCTGCTTTGTTACGTTACGTTTTACGTTTAAAGGCTTTTAAAACAGACCGCAATTAAAATTCCATCTGCAAGCGTCAAAGCTTGTCGGCGTAGCGCCGATTATCTTGTTGCCTGCATTTGGACAAAGCTTTAACGCCCGCCGCGTAATTACCGATTTCAAAGCGAACGTTCAGAGAGATAACAGACGTAGACCAGACTCCGTTTCGGATGTTTTGATTTGCACCGAAATAAAATACATTATCGCTAGACAGACGCTGAGCGCGCACCCCACGGGCTATGGCGATCCGATGGAGAGCTGGGGGATAACGTGTTATAAATAAAACTGATTCGATCGGCGCACATCAAAAGCACACAACAAATATCGGAAAAATCGGCCCGTCAGCTTGACGGGAGGCTAGTGAGTAGTCGGTAGGACGCCCACAATAACAGGACGGTGCGCGCGCACTGCACAGACCTGGGTGAACAACTTGTTGTATCCGTGGCCCTGGTTGTTGTATCCCATCATGTTACGGCATGGTGGCAGGGGCAGGTGGTGGCCGCCCTGGACCACCAGCGGGATGTCGTCGTGGTCGGCCGTCGTGCCCACACATCGGTCGCGCGCGAGCACACCCGACCCGCGTTCGGCGGTGACTGATGTTTCCCCTCATCCCTTTCCTCTACTCCTCGCCCGGCCCCCTCCCGCCTCGGCCCCCGCGGCTGGGTGAATGAAGTGCGCGCGCAGCTTGCATCCGTAGCGGTGTACTACCGTCTACCACGGATTGGCGATTAGCAACTGGGTCAACGGATAATGGTCTCAACATTCCGCTTGTAAACTTCAGACAAACATTGACAAGCTCCTCAAACAGTCTAGAATTCTAAACGTTTATCTTAACTTAATGTTGTGCTCCTTCAGACTAATATGAAATGTGATGAAACTTAATAATGCTTAACATGAGTGATGAAAATGTAATATATTCCGTGCATACTTTGATAGGCATACGTCGTGTTAGCCGTAACTTAATTATGTATCCAAATGAAAGGATAAAAATAAATTACATAGTTTGTTAAATCGACTCTGTGGGACATTTCAGTATTGTATGAGACATTAATAATATAATCATTGTAAAGAGAGAAAATTAATATGTTACCGTAATGCAAGCATTTCATTTTAAATATCCTATAGATATATATATTTTGCAACTATTGATTTTTATTTATAATATATCGAAGTGTCCTGCTACGTACCGCATGCTACGTAGCAGGCCTGACATATTGTATGATGGTTTCTTGAATCGTAGCTACTACGCTGTCATAATATAATGTCAATATTAACATTTCAACTAGACACATATGTATGTATTAAGTATGCTACGCATTTCACGCGTAGCGTTGTCATATTGTGTAGCTCTTCAAATGCAGCTTCTACGAAATCATATTGGTATATTACATTTGGAGTGCAATATCTGTAATGATATAGCGTACCGGTTCATTCATTCGTTTCTTCCAACAGCGAAGCTTGACATCAAACATTTTAGTACCAAAAACTTTACGATACTTTGTTCAAAATACATTTGAGAGTAAACTTCATTATTCAATGAAGACAATACTCTGATTTAAACGACGTAGTACGCTAATGTAGTTACTAAAGAAATCGCGATGTATGGTTAAAAATAATTTTAATTACAGTCAAATGTAGCCCAGAATAAAAATAGGTTGAATAATAATTATTATTGTATTTATATACTTTTCTGGTTAACTCAATTATTAGCTATTTAGTAGACTAAGTAGATATTACTTCAGCCAGTAATCTCAATATTTTGCCAATCAATAAATTATTGAAAATGTATTTATTTATTTTGCGCGAATTCCCGACCAATTGAAGCTCGGCGTGGCAATAGATTGGACGTGAAATGAGAAAAGGATTATTTGCGTGATGAGTCCGGCGCAGTCGATACACGTCTGCCGACGACCTCGCCCGCGGTCGCGATGTTTCTAAAGTCCATTGAACTCTGTATATCGATGGGGTCGGAGCGCTTTAAAAACCGCACAAGCACACACGATGCACCAGGGAATAGAATATACATATGTGCACCAGCTAATGATATGCGGTGACTGAATCCTATGGCAGCTCCGTACATCCCAATAAGCAGCTCTACGTTGGCAGCATTGAAAATATCTATTTACATCCTTTTATCCGTCATAGAAATGTCCCTGATGCCAGAAGAGAATTATCATGTTCATATTTCATTGAATGATCAAATGTTGTATCCATACAAATATATTCGTATGGAATTATACAAATGCATATACTGCAACGGGTGTTTAACGATTTCGATTGAAATTAAAAATAATTGGTATTTTGGGTTAACAAATTCATTGATCATAGTTTTATGTTCAGAAACATTCATTTCATCTGATCAAAGCCGTAGCTCTGGCTATCTGCATTGGAGAAGCCTGGCGGCGGATGCTCCAGGCTATAGGACATTAAAGGAGTTGCAGCCAATGTCACTCAATGTCACCGTGACTAATGATGCAAATGTTTAACCTGTCATATGTCACATAGGAGCAATTTTATGTTCCCATTAATAGTAACATAATATGAGCAATATAACGTTCTATTATTCTATGAAGGAAATACATACTTAGTAAGGACCCAAACTGGATACGTATAATTTTTTTTTAATAGGCCAAATTATTCTACACATTGGCTCGTATATATTTTGCACTTAGAGACAATACAGTAAAAAATGTTAACATTTAAAATAATGACATAAGGTTGCATTTTTCACGCCAAAACAATTAGTAGCCGTCGGTCAGTATGACACAAAGGCATAACTCACATTCATATGCAAGCTGTAATCAACTCAGGTTACACGTAATACGGTTTCATTTCGGGTGTAATTCATCATTGAATCGCGACGGAAAACAAAGAATCATATGTTCTGTCGTCGCAGACGAATTGCACCGTTGTTGCTGGTGTATAGAGTCGATATTCGCGTGTGCATGGTGACGCATGCGCGTGTATTGAATCGATTGTGTCCGCCGCGCCGGAGACGTCGTTGACCCACTTGTGACGTGGACGTCTCCTTGGCTTAGGGTACTGACACATTGGGCTTATCTGTTTTCATTTGTTTTTCCCGCTGACAGTCGCGTCTGGCGAGATTGGACGATGTCTTTATTTTTTTCCCTTCCAGTGCTATGATTTTCCAATTTGCCTAATATTATTTGGTCAATGTTTAAATAATCTCGGTCACAGCAGGGACGTGTGAGGCGTTTTAGCACATTATAAAATAATTTAAAATATCATTATTTTTCTAGAAGACCATTTTTTTTCTAAAATGTCTTACAGCTATCCTCAACTCGGAATCAGCACACAATTCTAGTAGATACTATATGTATGTTAGCGGTGGAAGTGGGTGCAGTGGAATTGGACAGTGTACGAAGGGTTAACCACCTTTCTAATTACATACCGTGACAATAACTTGACATTGATAGTTATCATTCACCGTCGTAAGTGATATATTATGATTTTAGAAACACATTATGTAATTCTATAAGGTCTGAGTGGAGTACCTGAATTTGAAGCTCCGGCACCGAGGAATGCTGAAATATTAGCTACTAAGCTATCTATAACTGCTTATTGTCATAGATCGGATAGTTCCGGATAAACAGAAACAAACTATTACCCCAAGGAAGAACTAAATAATCAAACATTTTAAATGTAACAATATCTGAAGGTTGCCGGTTTTAAACTGGCTACAACGCCATCTAGCATGTTGTGGTAGAACAACAAACTAAAAAAATTTCGTTGTCATGAATGAAATAGGATATTACTATGTCCCGGACTTTTTCAGAGAGAAGAAACGTACGTTACTTTTTGGCTAAAAATACATATAAAAAAAAATTGCTTAACATATATGTCCATGATAATATGTACATTATAATGGTTTTTATACAAGGAAACAGTATATTTAAAAGATATAGCTATTGTAACATAGATATATACATACAGACACACTTATTTCCCACATAGCTAGGCAGATATCAAGGATAACTAGTTGTCATATTAATCTTCTCTAATCTTTATCAAATTCTTTTTGTCACGAAACTAATCACATTAAAGTACACATTGTCGTTTCGAAAACTTTTGATCGTTCCAATTGCGAAAAGTTTACGTGTGAGTTGATTCGCTCAACAAAGATCGGGAGGTTTAAATTTTTTCGATTTCATCTCCATCTATTTTCGTCGTGATCGGTTCAAAAACCTCTGACCTGTATCGTGCCGATCGTGTCCATAAATATTTTATGGTTGTAAATATTACATGCATACCTATTATATACTTCTTTTCATGCTAAAACAAATCGCATATCTATTTAAGGTAACGGGTGCAGCTTACTGCATGAGGATATTACAAAAAAAATACCAAATAAATTCCTCTCTTATGGCAACTAGACAGACGATAAACATACTCACATATACGTACTTGCTATATATTACTTTAATATTTATGTTTAAAACATTCGGACAGAGCAAACAAATGTGCAAATCTCACAAACGTTTGTCCTGGGAATGGAATGGAATGGAAATGGCGGAATCGAACCCACATACACCGGTTAAGCAATCAGACTCTCTAACCATTAGACCAACAGAACAGATTATGTATAATATATATAGATTATCTTTATTAATAGTAAGTTTATTATGAATTGAGACAGTGTGCTGTCATATTTTTATGGCTGTAGTTATCGGCAGTAAAGAAAATTGTAAAACGAAATAGTGGCCGACAAAATGAATACATTCATAAAATTGGGACGTGTGCGGCTAGTATAAAATACGGATTGTCAGCTGTTTCCTATATCGACTATAGTATCGTCAAAATAACAACATTATGTTACTGTTTTAAAGAATTTATTAAAGCAATCAAATGAATTTTTTAAAATAGTTTTGGATAGATTGTAACATCAGTCTATTAGTACGCTAGTATCTGTTATATTCGAGGTTGGTCATAGAAGCTTTGTTACTTCAGAGCGCTGAGTTACGAGTAGATTATTTCATTGACAAATATTGTATTTAAGGAACACGAAAGTGTTCATAGGTATATACATGTGGTCAAACTCGGGACCGTAATACGAGGAGACTAAGTCAAGGCTTCGTTCATTGTGGGCGATCAGAAGGGATGTTCAGACGGTAAAGTCAACGACACCGAAAAAGATTTTAAAAAAATCGTGCGTTCTGTATAGGAATCCCGGAGTCCTCTACCAGCGCAGAGGAAGATCACCGCGAGGATTTGAGTGCGATGTCTCCCGAGACACCGCCGCGGCGTACCATTTAGCTTTCTTAAAGGTTTCTTCCGTAACAAACAAGCCGAATGTATATAATTCTAAAGCAACACGTTGTTTCACTACCGCCTGAGTCACGTTCATTCATAAAATGAATATACCGAGAAATACGAATGAGTCAGTTACTCCGCATATTAAATATAGCCGAAAATTTTTGAAAACACGATAATTTTGCGTCCTTCCCTCTATATAACTATATAATTCCGTCTATAATAAAAATTAAAGTAATTGACCTCAGTGTGCAATGAACTGCGAAAATTGAAGGAATATCGTAAAAGAAGTGAACATTGCTAAGGAGAATGATGATTTTGAAGATCAATGATATCGATATACCATATTCAATGGCAATCATGCCAATAGAATTCTGATAGGACTGGCTCACTACGAAGAAGATCAACAATATCTACTGTCAAAGAAACCGTTTACAAACTATAATAACTAATATTATAGATACTTAAATCGTTTTTTTTTTCGTTTGTCAATAGACCTCTTGATTTTATATCATTCATATTATAAAGATATATCGAATATAGTTAAATATGTACATATTTATCAAACTAAGGAACGTATTCGAAATCACACTCACAAATACACATACACAATATATATGTTTATATAATCTCGTATAATATATAATTGTAAGTATCTATACATATATTATTATACTATTTATATTTACTTAAATTGTTTAGATAGTTGAAGTACACGACATTGACCGTGATGACAGATAAAGTGTTGACGATTTTTTGGCAAAATTTTGATATTCTGGGTCTGGGTATATGAGGTTCCTATGTGAGGTTAAGATAATTTTTAATGAGGTTAAAATAATCATATATGTGATGAGTTTATACTTAGGAAATTGTAAAAAAAGCATTGTTTATTATGAAATAATTAATTTAGTCCGCGCTAAATAATACACGGTTCATATTTGATTAAACTTTGCTCCTAACTTTGCCTGTATTGATGTATGCACAACCGCACACGTACATAATTTGTTTATGTTCGTACACTAACAACATAATCTAACGACACACGTTTTAATCTCGGCCGTTTAAGCGACGTTATTTAAGATAATCACCGAACGTAACCGAGGCAATAATGGAAGAACGTTCAGTGTAATTAGTATGAACTAAAATACTTTCTAACGTTAGGTAACGGACGTTCAACACTCAATATGCGATATTAAAGGTACCGCCACTTCGAGTCGCAGAGATGCGACATCAATTATTAATATCGAACGACACTTGCATACCGGTGATTACGACGAGCGAATTACATCAACAACATTCCGGAATACCGAGAGGATTCCTCACCGAACCCCGCTCGTTACGGTGGCGATATTGCCGCGTATGTCACAACAGCTGGACAAGATTCGTGAAGCCGCGGCCGCGTAACACAACATAACCTAACAACTCGCGGTTAGGGCGTCGGAGGTAACGCACCCGCCTGGTGAGTCGGTACTGCTGGCGTCGCTTGAAGTGGTTCATGGCTGGGTCGGGGCGTTCGTCATAACACACACATGTCACCGTTTCACACACTGCACCCGCTGAACGCTGGCACCGCGACGGGCGGATGCGTGCGGTGCGCGAGCGCGTCGCGCGGCCACTCGCTAAGCTCTAAAAATACGGGACCGAGTACCGGGACGGCGGGAACCGTGGACATGTTGACGCTCGTCTTATCACTCCACGTGTACATGGCGTTCATACGGTGCTGTAATGAGCGGTTCATTTTAATTCGTGGTTTCTTTTATTTTTATTTGATTATTCTACAGCCTGCGATCTGATTACAAATTGGGCAATTAAATATCATAGTTATGGCAGCCGAACAGTTAATTAATACAAACAAAATACAATACCTATGTACCTAGATATTTAAATCATGTTCAGAAACAGTACATACAAAGGTGCTCATCACACAAAATGAGTTCGTTCTACATGGGAATCGACTGTGAACCCGCGGCTTCCGGCTTAGCAGTTAGTTCCTCTAATGAACTGGCAATATAACACAATTGGAAACGGAACAACTGAGACTCTAGAAAGCGGTTTCACTGAAAATCCTTCAGATGGTTGTTATGATTGATAATTTTGCTGTATTCATTGATAGTTCTCTGACGTAGTACAATAATTATGATAATAATTATGACGTACTACAATAATTCAACTGAATACTTTGTATCAAACGACTCATTACAGATTCAACATTCAATGTAAAACAAACATATAACAAATAACGCTCACTTTAACATTTCCAAAGTACTACGTAGTACAGGCCAAAAACATAATTAATGCGCTCTTTACCCTTTTTATTACAGGGGCATAGAGTCTAAATTTGTATGAAACGGTAGCACGCAAGTTTGGTGGCATGCCAAGCTAGTGGTTCCGCCTAACCCGACATTGATCTGTCAGCCTCAGTGGCTGCCAACTGCTGAACAATTGTCTAGTATTTTCATTAACATGAGTTTTTATTATTGTACAAATCGTTTGCATAAGCATAGGTACTGACATTCCCTAAAAAGTTGCTATATAAAAATAAATTAATGGTGTTATCGGTTAGTAGGTAAACAAATATGAAGTGATCGTAGCTCAGTGGCGCTGGCGCCTTGCAATCGACATGTCATGGCGACATGTAACGCTCTGTTATTGTAGCATCTCAATCAGGTGATGGTGACGAAATTATGTTAAATTTTCCTTTATTCATCGTGCTAATAAGCTGTTCCAATAGACTTCATTAATGTCAATATTGCAGTCTTTCCAACTTATTAATGGCCTTCAAGGCAGTTTAAAAAAACATAACCGATTTGACTTCCAATAAAACTCTCATAAATTCACACAGGGGCATATGTATATCTTCTACTCTGCAGGGTAGACGTCTCATGCTTAAAAAGTCATAATTTTCGTTTTCGGTCTAATTTTTTGTTTACTATAAAAAATTGAATTTAGATACTGTCAACAAATCATTTTTCAGCCCATCTTAATTAGAGGTATAAACTAAGCTTCAATAATACATTGCTTAAAAGTCATAGAAAACTATGTTTAAAAACTTAATAAGATATATGTAACGCGCCATCTCTCGGTAAGTATAAGAATCACGTGGCTTTGAGTGAGCAAGGGTGTTCGTGGCGTCGTTTGTTTATCAAATAGAAAACAGATGGCGATGTAATCACACCGTTATGTAGTTCAAGACACGATTTGTAGATGGCGTGACAGATCAAAATATTTTTCTATGGTAATTTAATGGCAAAGCGTGTCTGGCTTTTTATGTCAATAATAAAATCAAAAATGTTTTCCTTTTGAAGTCAATTGATAGAAACGGGTATGATGAATATAAAAATTTCAGGAAAGACTCAATCAGAATACCGCATTAAACATCAATAATACAATTACGTATTAGTGAAAATTTAAACTT
>DWDX01005629.1:0-10354 GCA_018245675.1 Agara michaeli | reverse complement strand
CACACAAATGTTTGTCCCGGGTGGGAATCGAACCCACGACCTCCGGTTTTGCAGTCAGGGTCTCTAACCACTCGACCTCGGGGCCAGTCAACTATATAGGTACTATATGTAGTTTATGAGCTAGTCACTTTAGCATAGACTCGGTCTAGTTGAGTTTTAAATCAGATGGCCGTGTTTAACTGGTTCCAAGGTATTATTATTATTATTAATATTGGGCAGACGATGACGCCACTCATTTAGAAAGTTCAATGTGAATATTATTTCATTATATATTTAACAAACGAAATCTTAGTTAAAACAATGTAAGCGTCGCGCTCCGGTTCCGCTCTCGAGAGCTGACGTAACACTGTTAAAGATATTTAGATATAAAAAAAACAGCATCAGGTACTTTCCTGGTTTCTAAATTATGCTCTTGAAATGTAATGCGTAAATTTTTCGCATCTTTATGCTAATGAGTGACTGCGCTACGTTATTGAGTTTCACGTCAAAACAGCTGCTTACGAGCACCACCAAGGATACTTGCTCAGTTTAGTATATGTTTATTCGGCGGTCTGGGTTGAATTCCTGGCAGCTCTGATTTTACAAAGATAAAGATGAAGGAAAACATTGTGAGTAAATCTGTACACCACAGAGCTCTTCATCTTTCACTAGGTGTGTGAAGTCTGCCAATCCGCTTCGGCCAGCGTGGCAGACTATGGTCATAAACCTTTTCACTGTGATAGGATATCCGTGTCTAGCAGTGGAGCAATAAGAGATTTTAAAAAAATACAGTGACCTATGATAGCTACGCGACATTTGCTTAATGAATTCCTATTTTTTCGATTATTTACCTGTAAATATTACAACACAAAACGCATGGTTTGGTTTTCGTTTTGCAATGAGCGATGGCTGGCAGTCAGACATGCTGCATACCAGTTATTTGATGACGTAATACGTTGCACAGATAACAACAATTGCGCTGCGCGAAACAATTTTCGTAATGTTCTAGAAAGGTAGCTTACAAATCCCATAATAAGTTTGCAGTTTTTAAAAATATTGACTGCTTGGTTTCTTAGCTTTGCTTTGGTACGAGCCACTGCTGGGTACGGGTCTCTCTCGCAAATTTGGAAAACCTGGATCATCCAAGCGCACGCTGCTCAGTTCACTGGATAAAAACATGGTGAGGAAAGCTGCACACCTTACAGATGTCATAATAATTTACAATGTGTCTGAGGTGTGTGAAGTCTGCCAATCCGCACTCGGCCAGCGTGGTAGACTAAGACCTAACACCTTCTCACTATGAGAGGAGACCTGTGCCAGCAGTGGATCAATGAAAAGGTGAAAAAAAGATAGGTTTGTATTTGTCGCCTTTAAAGCTTTTTGGTATATCACGTGGTGGCATCCGAAACAGATAACTTATGGCGATTCTTGAAACACCGACTTTTAAGCATCACCACATGTCACTGTGAGGAAGATGCCCCTACATCCGGGGCTTATATCGGCTTTGGGGTAATGTAGAAAAAACTGCAATGTTAATGAGTAAAATTCACTTGTCTGTGGTCGTCGTTGAAAACTTGAATGTTAAATAAAAGTAATACGTAAATATCTAGGTCTCCAGCAGACACGTTGTGTAATAGCGCTTTTCATAGCACTTTGTAACTGTCTCACTGCTAATTTAGACAATAGATCATTCAAATTCTTTTCACTTAAACATAAGTGGACTTAAGTATTACTTTTGAAACTTTTACAGCGTATACTTAAAGGTTTTTTTTTTAAATAACAATAATAATTGAGACAATTGTGCAGTTGGCTAATTCCCAATTCGACAATTAAAGAGTTGCGTAATAGTAATCGGATAGCTGATATACATACAGATATAAATGCCTAATTTTATTATGTTATCATTATTCCGTCACTCCAGTTTCCTAACGAAGGCAGACGAGTACCTGTTTTAAGAAAATACATGTCAAAACACTTACTTACAAGCATAATTTAACAAAGAGACGCAAAACAAATAATCATACTTATCACAGAAATATTTGTTTTGGATGGGCATCGAACCCACAACTTTCGGTTCAGCGGTTTATCATCTACTGGACCACCGGTGTTTACGCCGATCACTTTAGTTTTACTATTATGATCTCCGTAAACACCTGAACACATCAGCCCCAACGATGCAACGAGGCCTTTACGAAGTTTCTAAATTGCTAATTATAACACATAATAAGGTTGCGAACTGACCCCGTAGGTATTGCTCAATGTTTATATAACAGTTTTAATACTTACATACATAATATGCAAATATTAACGCATAAATATTGAACTAACCTAGAAACCTAATTTTTTTTGGAATTCCCAGTTACGAAACCACTCCATTGATTAAAATATATAATTTGGAATTAATGGTAGACTATATTAATTTGCTCCGCCGACAGATATCCGCAACATATATTAAGATATTTCAACGTTGCTCAATTATTCTGTCGTTAAGATTCACGACCGGTAAAGCCGAAGCTATATTGTCTGTACATCTAAATAAAATAGAAGTGTCTGTATGTGATTTCAAAATAACGGTGTTTTCACATGTGGATATAATTATTTACACGATACTAAAATATAACAGTCATTTTTTAAAAATTTTGTGTCTGTGTGTCTGTCAGACTTTCTGTTTATCCGGGCTAACTTCTGGAACGGCTGACCGATTTTAATGGGACTTTTACTGAAAAATAGAGGAGGTTGTAGGCTTGTTATCCCGAAATGTATCATCACGGGGCATAGCTAGTTTATTAATAAAATTGTTTAGGACTGCCAAGAGGTTTAGATTTCAGACTCTCTTTCCGTCTATTGTGGTTCGATAATTTTGATGATTTTTATTTTGCAAACGTTTTTGCTACTGATATTAATTAAATATAAATTCAATGTTGATCTTTCATTGCTAATATCAATTTAAAGGGGTCTCCGTTCAACAAGAAGCTTAACTAGTAGTTATTACTAATAAATAACCAAGGATCCGCCCACGTGTAATCAAGATAAGCTAAAAACGAAGCTCGTCAGTAATTGCAGCACCCGAGGAACCTTGGGAAGTGACTGGCAGCACCGATAATTGGCTTAGCACAACAATTTGTCGATGGTCGATTTATAATCTATAGAAAACTTGCGCCCATAACATAAACGCAGGTGTAAAATTTAATTTGAAACGAAGCTGTGCCATTATTATGAAATTTTTAAATTGTATGGATCGTTCTGTTAACCTTCGTGCTCTAGTGCAGACTTTGAAGTGTATTGGCGAAGGTGAGCAACACGTTTTCCAGACATTCTTCAAGCGATTCCAATGGCGGCAAATTACTTAACATTCTTTTCGGAGTTCAAGGACATAAACACTTAGCAAATTGTCCAGAATCCAAGTCCAGTACTTACCTGATGTTTGATCTTGCTCATCGCACAAATATTTGTCTGAGGTCGGAATCGAACCCACCAACCGCACCTTAGTTGCCGCGTCAACGAATCGGTCAGTAAAGAACTTGTGAAGTACTGGGTGTACATAAAACATACGAAGCAGAAATATTAAGTTGCCTCGTGGTCGAGTGGTTAGAGGCCCTGACAGCAAAACCGGTGATCGGGGGTTCGATTCCCAAAAAGAAGAAGCATTTGTGTGAGTGAACAGCATATTTGTTTGATCTGTCTGGGTGTAATAAAATATCGGTATAATTACTATATGGTATGTTTATCAGTTGTCCGGTTGCCGTGTCACGGGCTATTGAATATAGCTTAATTTGGAATCGGATAGCCGTGTGTGGAACTGTCCCAGATATTGTTTTACGTACTATTTGTCTGGCGCGGTGCCGTGTGCTGGTCGTTGAGGACGCGGCATAGCTCGGCGGAGCCGGTCCAGTAGTTGTTGCCCCAGTAGAACATCGACGTGTAGCGACCGCTCGCGTCTTCCACTGGAAAAAGAAAATTAGAATTTTTATTAGATTCACTCGTATACAGTGTATCTATCCATGTAACGGAATCTTTCAAAGTAATTTTCACTCTTCAACAAGTAAAATTCATTTCAAAAATCGTACACGTATTAGACAAACGAAAATGCAATGATTATATACCATTGTTTATATTTGATCAAAATTTTAAATAATGCAGTACTTATTCAGTTAAATTCGTAGTTAATTAAGTGTATTTTACCATTTGTAGTTAATTTGCGGTATCATGCTCATTAAGTGTAATTTATGAAATATGTTGTATTAAAAATTTGAAAGCGGCTAATTTAATGGAAGATGTAGTGAAATGAAGTTGGTTATTATGTGGCGTATTTGTACATTATGGTATATATAAAAATCTAAAATGTACGTCTGTACAATGAACACAGTAAAGGAAATTTTTGTATGGCGAGAAGATTATTAATAAAAAAACCTTTTTCGTATTCAAGGTAATGTTACAAACATTGTAACATGGGTGCTAAAGGGAAGGGCTAGATCAGTCCGATTTAGTTAAAAAAATTAAATACCGACATTAAAGCGGGTTAGGTGATGCCGTACTAATAATAATAATTCAATAAACCTTTAAACGACTCAGCTTATACTTAATAGAGGCAAATATTTTGGTAATATTTTGTTTATTAAATAATCAAAGAAAATCGTATCACATATACATCAAAATTTAAACCAATTTGAAACATTTTTACATGTCAATTTCAAAAATAACGAACTTTTATATTAATTCACATTATCCCGTAGGAGGCAATTGTTTTTTAAATTCAACTGCTAGTTAAAGATTACCTCGTCAAATAACATGTCAAACTGTTCAGATTTATTGTACTAGTATGCAGGATAAATCATTATAAACAGCTATCTTTTCACTTATGTGCTAAAACCTTATATATTCTTACGGTCGTTAAGTTTTACGCATTTAACGCACCTCTTAATTAGTACAGTTGATAAAAACTACTCATTTGTTCCACACACTTTGAAATTTCTTCGACTTCTGCTCGTTAATGTTTAAAGCGAGGTAGTTTACAATATAGTTAATGGAGATCATGCTAGGGTCTAAGGATATCTGCTGTAATCAATTGCTGGTTGTTGGTCCAATGGTGTGACTTTGGCTGTTCGGCTCCCATCAAGGAGAAATATTTGCGACGTGATCTTAAATGTTTGTGTTATAGATATGATATTGGATTTAGAATTTATATACGTAGCTTCTCAGCTGTCTATTTAATTTTTTCTTGCTTTGCCTAAATTATAATCTGGTGGCCATGCCAATATTATTATTAACGGACGAAAGTCTTTTTATCTAATACATTTGAGTAAAAAAACTGTTTCTTCTATACTACAGAGAAGATGAAGGAGAAGAAGAAGCTCCCAAAGTTACAATTAAATTCTTAAACTTTTTTAAACTTGTCTGAGTAATATAATGTATTTTATTTCCGATGGACAGTATTTAATCCAAAACTGAATAACACAGCGCGCGTAATTACTCGTGGGCAGTGATCAATCAAAGTCGTCGCATCTCAAAATACCGATATGTCATAGTATATCGTAAAGTTCAAGGTTAATAGCTGGTCACTTCCTTCCGCGGCGACAAGGAAGCGCTCGCAGCGGCTTTATGATGTCCGGAGAAATTGTTTCCGGTCCGTAATTGCACCATCCAGCGCCGCTGCTGCCTCGGGACAGCTGCTTCGATTGCGAAACGAATCGAGAATTATTGGATTGTATATACCAGATGCCACGGAGCTAAAGAGACTGCTCCGATATATCACAGCTAGAAAATCGGCTGACACTGGAAATCCACCATGCAAGGTAGCGAAAAAAAGTTAAGACGCAGAATCCGTTGGTTGGTTGAATCCAAGGGTTGGTTTTATATTGTTTATTATAACAGATATATAACAGCTTTGATTATGAGTCTTGAGTATTGTCTACAAAGCGACTTGGCTTGCATATGATGATATATTTATATTATTTCGAATAGAAACAAAGATTAATAAGGAAATCCGTCAAAAATATAAAATGTATGAGAAGTAAGTGATCTACGAGGTCAATTTAACTCAGGAGGTCACTTTGATTTATGGCCAAGAAAAAAAACAGGTTGGACTGCAAAACTTAAGTTTCATCACAAAGTACATAAATATATTCCTGGACTTAAATACATTTGACGTCAAAATGCAAAAGGTGGTTGTAAAACCTGAACATTATAAGGTATTACTATATTTGGCTGGAATTATCGACGAGCCATTTGTGACGCTTCGTGTTTTTTTTCGAAATGCGCAATTTATTAGCGAACCACCACCATAATTACCGAACGCTGTCTCAATTGTCGTCGCCGAGAGAAAACTCAAGGGAAGGCCGCGAGGTCCGTGACTCGCGGCGGATCGCATTCAGGGTCGCGCCCGGAAAGTTGGCTCCCGGGGCGCGTTAAGTAACCGGCCCCAGGCTCTGCTTCATTGGCACACTTCTTAGTACAATCGTTTACATTTAAAACCCGTATATCGTTTAAGCAATGGACTGGCCGCTTGCTCTAGGAGTAACGGACCCTAACTGCCAAACCGGGGGCCATGGATTTGATTCCATTTTCGTGTAATGAGCAAATTTGTAAAAAAGTCTCTATAAGTATTATAGCATGTATGTCAAGTGTCCGGTTACCGTAACACAGGCGTTTAATAGTCTTAGTTGGAATCAGATAGCTGTGCGGGAAATGATCTTACTTATTATTATTAGTGTAAAAACAATTTAATTGAATGCAAGATAAGGTTACATCTGGACGCTTGTCTTCTCTGATAGCATTCACTCTGTGCTATTATTTTTATATTTGAATTTAGCGAGCAAAGCCTTGATAGCAAAGTTCGAGAATATGATTTAAAAAAGATCTGCGTATTTGATTTGCAATTAATTATATGATTTCATACTTAATTATAAATTCTTGCTGTCGCTTTATGCTAATATTTAGGATTGAGCTTATGCTGCTTACATTTTTTAATACAAGGTCATATATTAACTAGTAGAACGCCAAATCCTACGAAAGTAAGCTTTAAAATCATTTAACCTTAGGGTTAAGCGTTATTGGAAGAGTTTGGAAAGATTACAAAAATAATTAATTGCAATTGTACTTAAATAATTGTTTAAAAAAATTTAAAAACCCGCACTCATAGAAAAACGGACTAAAAAATTAAATTAAAAAAAATAACTAAACATTTTGTTCAATCGTGATAACAAGTCCTCTAACTCAATATACCAGAATGATTTAAAAAATAATACGTATTATTAATAAGGTATTAATAAAAATAATATATACAGGTGAAGCTAATAAGAACATGCTAAAAAGGATTGCACCTAATTAAATAAGACATTAATTGATACGTAACTCATATCATCCAATCTAGTTAGGTTATTTGGCCACAGTTAAACTCTGCACTAAGGGTTCAACTTCTTTCAAGTAGCTGTTCTTCACTTCAAATATGCATGTAAATTGTCTACTATTTATATTGACATGTCGTAATATTTAGACTCCCACGATTTGGCCTCGCGATGACCATTAAACTCCACTTATAATATTTCGTGCGAATTGTCAATTTGATCTATAAATAAGTGGCTACGAATATATAGATATGTAAATATGTCATACAAATATAAGAGATATTTGTGTGATATATATAGGTGATATTTACTTATTTGTACTATTCACATAATACGTGCGAGTATTTGTTTGTAGTTATGTCTGTGCGCTTATACATATAAAGGGCCCTTGTCTTTTAATTTCGACAGCTAACAAAAGTATACGATGTAGAGGCGTAAAAGTTAGTTAGAAGTAATTTAAGTGCAGTGCAGCGATGTTGTTAAAATAAGTTACGACAATATTAAAATAAATCAAAAACGTTCCTTAAACGGGTTATAATATCTTATCAACCGAATGTCCAGAATCATGTAATAATATTAAAGAGTTGTATATTTTGTAAAATAACGATTGTATTAAAGTAAATTCCTTACATTATGGTGGTAATTTGAGTCAAGATATAGGACCTAAGACCTGCTTTTTTCGGCAGGATAGTGTCTCATTTTCGCGGGAAAGCGAACCAAGTAACGAGTAAAAACGTTTAACACCTTAATAGCTTCTCATTCGAAATTACTTTGCAATTAATGCGAAAAAATTGTTAAGCGGTCCAACTTGGAACACAGCCTACTTCCTACGTCGGAAGCGGGCGTGCTATTCAAGGTAAAAGTCCTTAAAATTTTGACATTAACGATCTTAACATTGTGCAAACAGTAAGAGAATACGCAGTAGTCACCACTGGCTACCATGGCTCATTGGCATTGACATTTATGTCGAGGACTGCTCGTGCCAATTACTACAATTAGAATTAGTTGTTGATAAAAGGACTACCTAGTTAATATTCACAACAGGCAATAGAGCATAAGGATTAGGACTCTCAGTAACATTAGACCAGTTAGTATATGTTAGTACAACCGCCCTCACTTTTAGGTCCTATCCGTCCTATTGGAAGTCTGTCAGACATGCGTTGCTACTTCTCAGAATTGAGATGCTCGCTTCTAAATACACCAGGAGTGTCACCCAAGGTATTCCCAGGTAAACAGAAATTAAATGCAGTTGGTTTTAGTTATCATCGCTTCGCGGCAGAGAAATGCATAGTTCTATTACAGAAGCTGTTTATTTTCAAAAGTATAGATATCACGACGCAACTTCTACGTATTGTGTGGTCTGTGACACAACTCAATGCAGCATCCGAATGCAGTGTAATGCAACGTTTGCTATGCACCGCGGCGATTTGAAATCGCAATTGGGAAACCTAATGTTCCTAATTTATGTTCGTTTACGTGGGTGTCCTTAATGGCATTCAGTGAGTCTACCGACTCTTATAGTGTAGTGCCAACGCTGCGCGTCTTGCCGACAGTCACGGAGAGCCTGGACCATACTCCATCGTTTGTTCCGTGCGAAAGCTTTAGTCGTTTAAATTAGGCCTTCATAAGAACTTAAGATACTTCAGCAAAAAAGTTTAAGTTATAATAATAATAATAATAACTAAGACAATCACACACAACAACTGATTCTAAATTAGCCAATAGATGTCTGTGTTATGGTAACCGGACAGCTGATAAACATACATGTATATCTATAAATATACGATATATTACTTATGTAGATATTTTTATTACGACCAGACAACGAATGTGCTCATCACAAACAAATGTTTGTCCCGGGTGGGAATCGAACCCACGACCTCCGGTTTTGCAGTCAGGGTCTCTAACCACTCGACCCCGAGGCCAGTACATAAGGGTGATATCATGGATTTGAACTCAAAGACTTGCAGTGGGTAATTGCAATCAGTGCGTTATCGCCGCTGTGGTAACACTTCTATCTGTAGTAAGTCGGGATAGTATTTAGGGAAAGTTGTTTCGTCACGTCCCTCGATCACTTGCGCAATCGACTCATTGATTATATATTATGTTTCTAACAGCGTCACTATGTAACCGCAATTAAGGCGATAATGACGCAATAAAGACAACGACGTACAAGGCTACAACGGTTCGTGAATTTAGATTTAGCCATGCACGCGTCTATGGAGAATTCCCGCATTGTAATAAGAATATCTTAGGAAGATAACACACGTCTCTGATTTATATCTAGACAGAGACAGTGATATAGAAAAGCTGATAAACGAAAGAAGATAACGAATGTTCTTAGCGATGGAGTAGTCGAAAATTCCGATTGTTACTGTGACGTAACGATTTCTAAGCCTGATCCCAAGCTTTATCTAAGGCTATAAAGGCGGTTTAAAAAAACGAAATATGCCCAGGAAAGTCCTGTCCGGCAGTGGGGTGTATGAGGCTTGCAGCGACCATACTGCTCGGTATATGACGTCACTGTGGGTAACACCTCAATAAATTTCACTGCGACAGCGTTGTGGTCACGTAGCTCTGACCATCGCCGGCGGATGATGAATGTACCGTTTGTGAGTGGTGTAAGACATAAGTGGCAGCGGTTGCGGCGTAACGCAACAAACACAATTGACGTCACATCCCAACCGGCAAGTAGTGCCTTTAAAATTCAATTCGAATGTGTTTTTGAATATTGGTCCTTATAACAGGTATAGTGATGTAAAATTCAACCTAAAATCCAGTATGTACGGAATTAAGTTCTTATTATCTATTCTATTCTTAAAATTGTTAGAATATGTGCGGTTTCTTATGTAAACTGTAAAACCATTAATGCATTTACCACTGCTTTGATCTAGACTAGAACATAGACGTGGGTGAGCATTTGAAACAAGCAAATGATTACTTATCTGCTTGTTATTGATGTGAAACATCTATAGCCGCACGTAAACCCGATTTCTGGCGTGGCGACGTTTCTGGCGTGGCGACGCGTCGCC